>JAYMFT010400360.1:0-18964 GCA_038088735.1 Panulirus argus | reverse complement strand
CTGGGCGGCCCGTGAATGCGTCACGGTCAGGAACGCTAACCACTGCACCACGGGAGTCCATATTTCACCACCTCTTCTCTCTCTCCACCAAACAACTTTCCATGACTCTCACTTTGTGTACCACCCCAAGCAAAATACCTCACAACTGCCACTCTATCATTGAGTACATTCATCAATCCTTCAAATACTCACTCCATCTCCTCCTCACTTCATCAAGTATGAAAAGAAAATATATGTACTTACTCCCTGAGACAGGGAAGAAAGAAATCTACCTCCTTATTCCCTGCATGCTGTAGAAGGTGACTAAAAGGGGTGGTAGGCAGCATGCTGGAAACCCTCACCTTCTTGCATTACAGTTTCTAAAAGAGGAAACAGAAGGAGCCAGGTGAGGAGTGTTTATCCTCCTCAAAGGCTTAGATTTGGGTGTTTGAGAGTGTGTGGATGTAACCAAGATGAGAAGAGGGTAGAGATAGGTAGTTTGTTTGAGGAGAGAAACCTGAATGTTCTGGTTCTGAGTGAAATGAAGCTCAAGAGGATAGGGGAGGAATGGCTTAGAAATGTCTTTAGAGTGAAGTCAGAGGTTGGTGAAAGGATGAGCTAAGGAAGGAGTAGCCCTACTCCTGAATTAGGAGTTGTGGTAGTCTGATAGAGTAAAAAGAAGTAAATTCTTGATTGATATAGGCAAAACTGAAATTGGATGGCAAGGGATGGGTGATTACTGGTGTTGATGCACCAGGCCATGAGAAGAAAGATCATGGGAGGCAAGTGGTGTGGAAGCAGCTGAGTGTGTGTCAACAGTTTTGGTGTACGAGATAGGTATTAGTAATTGGTGATTTAAATGTAAAGGTAAGTAATGTGGCAGTTGTGTATAAGTGGTTTGCATGGGGTATTCAGTATAATGAATGGAAATGTTGAAGAGCTTGTGGAGTTGTGTGCTGAAAAAGGAATGGTGATTGGGAATACCTGGTTTAAAAAAGTCATATATAAGTATACGTATGTGAGTAGGAGAGATGGTCAACAAGCATTATTAGATTACATATTAATTGCTAGGGGTGTAAAAGAGAGACTTTTGGATGTAAATGTGCTGAGAGGGGCAGCTGGTGGGGTGGGATGTCTGATCACTATCCTGTGGAGGCAAGGGTAAAGATGTATAGGGGTTTTCAAAAAAAGAGGAAGCAGTGTGAGGGAGAAGAAAACGATGAGAGTAAGTGAGCTTCGAAAGGAGACTTGTGTGAAGAAATACCAGCAGATATTGAGTGTCAAATGGCAAAATGAAGTGAGGGGAGTGGGTGAGAAATGGGAGGTATTCAGGAAAGCAGGGATGGCACATGCAAGAGATGCATGAGGCATGTGACAGGTTGGAGGTGAGCAGATTGGAAAGGGTAGTGAGTGTTGGGACGAAGTAAAGTTGCTAGTGAAAGAGAAAAGAGAGGTATTTGGGCAGTACTTAGAAGGATGGGGTGCAAATGATTGAAAGATGTATAAGAGAAAGCTGCAGGTGGTCAAGAAGAGGGTGCAAAGGTTGAAAAAGTGGGCAAATGAAAGTTGAGGTGAGAGAGAACCATTAAAACTTTTTGGAGAATAGAAATATGTTTTGGAAGGAGGCAAATAATGTGTGAAAGACAAGAGAACAAATGGGAACATTGGTGAAGGGGCAAAAGGGAAAGTGATAACAGGAAGTGATGAAATGAAGAGAAGATGGCGTAAATATTTTGAAAGACTGTTGAATGTGTTTGATGATGGAGGGGCAGATGTAGGATGTTTTGGTCGGAGTGGTATGCGAAATAAGAGAGTCATGGAAAGTGGTTTGATGAAGAGAGAAGAGGTGGTGAAAGCCTTGCAGATGAAATCTGGCAAGGCAACTGGAGTGGATAGTATTGCTGTTGAATTTATTAAGAAAGGGGGTGGTTGTGTTGTTGATTGGTTGGTAAGGATATTCAATGTATGTATGGATCAAGGTGAAGTGCCTGAGGATTGGCAGAATGCATGTATGGTGCCATTGTATAAGGCAAAAGGGATAAAGGTGAGTGTTCAAACTACAGAGGTATAAGTTTGTTGAGTATACCTGGTAAGTTGTATGGGAGGCTACTGATTAAGGGGGCGAAGGCATGTACAGAGCATAAGACTAGGGAGGAGCAGTGTGGGATTCAGAAGTGGTAGAGGATGTTTGGATCAGGTGTTTACTTTGAAGAATGCATGTGAGAAATACTTGGAAAAACAGATGGATTTGTTTGTGGCATTTATGCATCTGGAGAAGGCATACGATAGGGTTGATAGAGATGCTTCGTGGAAGGTCTTAAGAACAGATGATATGAGAAGTAAGCAGCCAGAAACATCGAGACGTTTTAATTAAGGGTGGAAGGCATGCTTACAAATAGGAAGAGAGGACATTGAATGGTTCTTAGTGAAGGTTAGTCTGTGGCAGGGGTGTGTAATGTCACTGTGGTTTTTTAATTTATTTATTGATGGGGTGGCGAGGGAGGTAAATGAAAGAATCTTAGAGCGAGGGGTGAGTATGCATTCATTTAGGGATAAAAGGGCCTGGGAAGTGAGTCAGTTGTTGTTCACTTATGATACAGCACTGGTGGCTGATTCGAGTGAGAAACTGCAGCAGTTGGTGACTGAGTTTGGAAGTGTGTGTGAAAGGAGAAAGTGGAGAGTGAATGCGATAAAAGTAGGTTATTACTTTCAGCAGGTTTGAGGGACAAATTAGATGGGATGTAAGTATGAATGGAGAAAAATTGGAGAAAGTGAAATATTTTAGAAATCTGGGATGGACTTCCCAGCGAATGAACTATGTAAGCGGAAGTGAGTCATGGGTAGTGGAGGGAGGGAAGGTTCTGGGAGCAACGATGAATGTGTGGAAAGAGAGAACATTATCTTGGAGAGCAAAAATGGGCTATAGAGAGAGGTTTGTATGGAGGTGGATGGATGTGTTGGAAATGAAATGTTTGAGGACAATATTTGGTGTGTGGTGGTTTGATCAAGTAAGTAATGAAAGGGTAAGAGAGATGTGTGAAAATTTAATGAGTATGGTTGAGAGAGCAGAAGAGAGTGTGTTGAAATGGTTTGGACATATGGAGAGTATGAGTGAGGAAAGGTTGACAAAGAGGATGTATGTGTTAGCAGTGGAGGGAACAAGAAGAACTGGGAGACCAATTTGGAGATGGAAGGATGGAGTGAAAAAGATTCTGAGCGATCAGGGCCTGAACATGCATGGATAAGTGAACTGGAAGGATGTGATATACTGGGGTCAATGTGCTATCAATGAACTGAGCCAGGGTATGTTTGAGGAAAGAAAACTGGATGTTCTGGCTCAATGAAACGAAGCTCAAGGGTAAAGGGGAAGAAGGGTTTGGAAATATCTTTGGAGTAAAGTCAGGGGTTTGTGAGAGGACAAGAACTAAGGAAGGAGTAACACTACTCTTGAAGTTGGAGTGTGATACAGTGTAAGAAAGTAAATTCTAGACTGATGTGGGTAAAACTGAGAGTGGATGGTGAGAGATGGGTGATTATTGGTGCTTATGCACCTGGCCGTGAGAAGGAAGATCATTAAAGGCTAGTGTTTTAGGAGCAGTTGAGTGAGTGCATCAGCAGTTTTGGTGCATTAGACTGGGTATTAGTGATGAGTGATTTAAATATGAAGGTAAATAAAATGTGAAAGGCGTGCACGGAATAGAATGAAGTGGAATGATGTGGTATATTGGGGTTGACATGCTGTCAATGGACTGAACCAGGGCATATGAAATGTCTGGGGTAAACCATGGAAAGGTCTGTGGGGCCTGGATGTAATTAGGGAGCTTTGGTTTTTGGTGCATTACACATGAAAGCTAGAGTCTGAGTATGAGTGAATGTGGCCTTTTTCGTCAGTTTCCTGGCTCTACCTCACTGACTCAGGGGGTAGCGATGCTGTTTCCTGTGGAGCAGGGTGGCGCTGGGAATGGATGAAGGTGAGCAAGTGTAAATATGTACATGTGTATGTGTATATGTATGCATATATGTATATGTTGATTTGTATATATATGTATTCTGCATATATGTGCGTGTATGTATATATGTGTGTATATGAGTGGATGGGCCTTTCTTCATCTGTTTCCTGGCGCTACCTCGCTGATGCAGGAAACGGGGATCAAATATGATAAATTATTTATTTATATTTATTATACTTGATCGCTGTTTCCCGCGTCAGCGAGGTAGCACTAGGAAACAGACGAAGAAAAAACCCATCCCCCCGCATACACACATATATACATACATGCACACATATGCACCGTACATATATATATACATATCAACATATACATATATACGTACATACACATACACATAAACACATGTACATATTTTGTTATACTTGACCGTTGTTTCCTGCATTAGCGAGGTAGCACCAAGAAACAGACGAAGAAAGATCCATCCACTCACATACACATTTATATACATTATGCACAATACATATATACATACATATACATAGATACATATACACATATACACATGTACATATTCATACTTGCTCGCCTCCATCCATTCCTGATGCCACCCCACGCCACAGGAAACAGCATCACCACCCCCAACGTCAGCAACATAGCACCAGGAAAGAGACAAAAGAAGGCCACATTTGCTCACACTCAGCCTCGAGCTGTCAAGTGTAATGCACCAAAACCACAGCTCCCTTTCCACATCCAGGCCTCACAAACCCTTCCATGGCTTCCCCCAGGTGTTTCACATGCCCTGTTTCAATCCATTAACTGCACGTTGACCCCAGTATACCACATTGTTCCAGTCCACTCTTTTCCGTGCATTTCTTACACACTCTTGCATGTTCAGGCCCCCTTTTGCTCAAAATCTTTTTCACTCCATCCTTCCACCTACAATTTGGTCTCCCACTTCTCCTTGTTCCCTCCACCTCTGACACATATATCCTTTTCGTCTACGTTTCCTCACTCATTCGTTCCATATATTCAAACCATTTCAACACACCTTCTGCTCTCTCAAACACACTCTTTTTATTACCACAAATCTCTCTCACCCTTTCATTACTTACTAGATCAAACCTCCTCTCACCACATATTGTCCTCATACATTTCATTTCCAATGTATCCACCCTCCTCCTCACAACCCTATCTATAGCCTATGCCTCGCAATCATATGATATTGTTGGAACTACTATTTCTTCAAACATACCCATTTTTGCTCTGAGATAATATTATCTCTCCACACATTCTTCATTGCTCCCAGGACCTTCACCCTCTCCCCCACCCAAGTCCACTCTCAGATATCTAAACACTTCACCTCCTCCAGTTTTTCTCCATTTAAGCTTACATCCCAACTATTTTACTCCTCAACCCTGCTGAACCTAATAACCTTGCTTTATTCACATTTACACTCAACTTTCTCCTTTCACACACTTTTCCAAACTCAGTCACCAACTTCTGCAGTTTCTCTCTCAAATCAGCCACCAGCACTGTATCATCAGCAAACAACAACAGACTCATTTCCAAGGACCTGTCATCCCCAATAGACTGCATATTCTCCCCTCTCTCCAAAACTCTTGCATTTACTTCCCTAACCACCCCATCCATAAACAAGTTAAACAAATCACTTTTCTCTCTTCCTACTTGTACACATGCCATACACCCTTGATGAAAATTTCTCAATGCTTTTAGTAGCTTACCACCCACACCATATATTCTTAATACCTTCCACAAAGCATCCCTATCAAGCAATCATATGCCTTCTCCAGATTCATAAATGCCACATACAAATCCATCTGTTTTCTAAGTATTTCTCACAAACATTCTTCAAAGCAAACATCTGATCCACACATCCTTTACCACTTCTGAAATCCCACTGCCTTCACCTTTTCAATCAATACCCTCCCATACAATTTTCCAGGCAAACTCAACAAACTTGTGCCTCTGCAGTTTAAAAACACTTCTATTCCCTTTGCCTTTGTACAATGGCACTTTATATGCATTATGCCAATCTTGAAGCACTTTACCATGATCCATACATACACTGAATATTCTTACCAACCAATCAACAACACATTCATCCCCTTTCTTAATAAATTCAACTGCAATACCATCCACAGCCCCCTCCTCACCAGATTCATCTTCTGCAAGGCTTTCACCACCTGTTTTCTCTTCACCAAACCTCCCTCCCAGACCATCTTACTCCGCACCACCCTGACCAAAACACCCTACATCTGCCACTCTATCATCAAACACATTCAGCAATCCTACAAAATACTCACACCATCTCCTCCTCACTCCATCACTACTGGATATCCCTGGGGTAGGGGAAAAATAATTCTACCTCCATATTCCCTGCATGTCATAGAAGGCAATTAAAAGGAGTGGGAGTGGAAGGGGCCTAGAAACCCCCTTCTTGTATTTCAATTTCTAAGAGAGGAACAGAAGAAAGAAGATATAAATAGCATGCTTGCAGAAAGAAACCTGGATGTTTTGGCTCTGACTGAATCAAAGCTCAATGGTAAAGGGAAGGAATGGTTTGGAAATGCCTGAGGAGTAAACTCAGTGGTTGGTGGGAGGACAAGAGCTAAGGAAGGAGTAGCACTACTCCTGAAGCAGGGGTTTTGGGAGTTTGTGATAGTGTAAAGAAGTAAATTCTAGATTGATATGGGTAAAACTGAAAGTGGATGGCAAGAGATGGGTGATTATTAGTGATTTTGTACCTGGCCATGAGAAGAAGGATCATGAGAGGCAAGCGTTTTGGGAGCAACTGAGTGAGTGTCAGCAGTTTTGATGTAAGAGACTAGGTATTACTGATGGTTAATTTAAATGCAAAGGTAAGTAATGTGGGAATTGAGGGTTTAATTGGGGTGCATAGGGTATTCAGTGTTATGAATGGAAATGGTGAAGAGCTTGTAGAGTTGCATGCTGAAAAAAGACTGGTGATTGAGAATACCTGGTTTAAAAAGGGGATATACACAATTGTACATATGTGAGTAGGAGAGATGGTCAGCAGGGACTATTGGACTGCATATTAATTAAAAGGCATGTAAAAGAGAGACTTTTGGATATGAATAAGCTGAGAGGGGCACTGGTGGAATGTCTGATCACTGTCATGTGAAGGTAAGGGTGAAGATTTGCAAAGGTTTTTGAAAAAGAGGAAACAATGTCAGGGAGAAAAGAGTGGTGAGAGTAAGTGAGTTTGGAAAAGTGACTTTTGTGAATAGATAACAGGAAAGATTGTGTAGAATGGCAAAATTTGAGAGTAAATGAAGTGGGTGGAATGAGTGGGGAATTGGAAGTATTAAGGGTAGTGGTGATGGCATGTGCAAGAGATGCATGTGGCACTCAAAATGTGGGACGTGGACAGGGTAGAAAGGGTTGTGAGTGGTAGGCTGAGGAAGTAAAGTTGTTGATGAAAGAAAACAGAAAGGCATTTACAATATTTACAGGCAAGTAGTTCAATTAATTAGGAGATGTATAAGAGAGAGCAGCAGGAGGTCAAGGAGAAGATGCAGAGGTTAAAAAAGAGGGCAAATGAGAGTTGGGGTGAACCAGTATCTTTAAACTTTAGGAAGAATGAGATGTTTGGAAGGAGGCAAATAGTGTACAAAAGACAAGAGAACACTTGAGAATGTTGATGAAGGGGCTAAAGGGGAAGTGTTAACAGGTAGTGATGAAATGAGGAGGAGATGGCATGAGTAATTTGAAGGACTGTTAAATGTGTTTGATGATAGTGTCAGATGTAAGGTGTTTTGGTCAGGATGGTATGTGAAGTGAGAGAGTCATGGAGAATGGTTTGATGAAGAGGGAAGAGGTGGTGACAGCCTTGTACAAGATAAAATACTGCAAGGCAGCTGGAGTGGATGATATTGCAGTTGAATTTATTTAGAGAGGGGGTGACTGTGTTGTTGAATTGTTGGTAAGGATATTCAGTGTATGTATGGTTAATGGTGAGTTGCCTGAGAATTGGCAGAATGCATGTTTAGTGCCATTGCAATAAGGCAAGGGGGATAAAGACAAGTGTTCAAACTACATAGGTATAAGTTTGTTGAGTTTACCTGTTAAGTTGTGTGGGAGGGTATTGACTGAGAGAGTGAAGGCATGAACAGAGCATCAGATTAGGGATGAGGAGTGTGGGGGTCAGAAGTGGCAGAGGCTGTGTGGATCAGGTGTTTGCTTTAAAGAATGTGTGTGAGAAATACTTAGAATAACAGATGGATTTGTGTTTGGCATTGATGTATCTGGAGAAGCATATGATGGGTTGTAGAAAGTCTTCAGAATATACAGTGTGGGAGGAAAGCTGCTAGAAGCAGTAAGAAGTTTTTGTCAAGGGTGTAAGGCCTGTGTACGACTAGGAAGAGAGGAGAGTGATTGATTTTCAGTGAAGGTTGGTCTGTGTCAGGGTTGTGTGATGTCACCATGGCTGTTCAGTTTGTTTATAGATAGGGTGGTAAATGCAAGAGTTTTGGAGAGGGGGCAAGTATGCAGTCTGAGGGGGATGGGAGGGCCTAGGAACTGAGTCAGTCATTGTTTGCTCTAGATCATTGAGAATGGAGAACATGAAGGCTTCAGTCCCCCCATGATCCATATAGGAGGAGTTCAACCATCCCTATGGTGAGCATTGAAATCTAGGTAGAGGATCTTGGCATGCAGGAGGGAGGATGTCATGGCCTCATGGCAGGAGTTTAGATAGCTGAAGGAAGTTATAGGATTTATGGAAAAATGATGGCAGTAAGTGTAAGAAAGAAAACCATTTGTAGTTAGGAGACAGACCTTGAGCCACATAACATCAAATTTTGGGGACTCAAGGTTCTCAGGGCTTATTACATCAACACTGGTGTGTTGATGTAATAAGCATAGACACTACCTTTGACCTAGAATCATGATTGGTGATTATAGTTGGATATGAGAAGGGAGCTAGTGAGGACGACATTTGACAGTTGGGTTTCAGAGAGAAATGAGATATTAGGAGAGTTACTAGACAGATTGTGCTCAACAGAAAAGAGGTTACTTGAGAGACTGCAAATGTTGTAATGATGAATAGAATAGAAAAAGAGGCATGTCCATCAGAGAGAGAAAAGTTGTGGGGCTTAGGGGCCATAAGTTTGTTGAACTATAATGATTACATTAAAAACAATTGTGCAGACAAGAGATGGCAAGAGAATGTATATGAAGAAAATGTGAGATTTGAGTAGGTGTACACTGCTTATAAAGGAGAAGATGGTTGTTCCATTTAGATGAGACAGAAAGTATGACTGACAGTTGTAACACAAAGGGTGTAAGATGGCTTCGGTCACCACTTTAACGCTCCTGAGTAAGGATGGAAGCGCCATCCTGGGCAGCTTTTGTCAACAGCCTACTACCTAAGGGATTGCTCTGATAGCGCTTATCGGGTTATTTTGACATGTGTGTGTTTTATCAGTGTTATATTTGTTAGCGTTTGGGGATCTCTTGGCGGAGGTTACTGAAAAGTGAAACGGTTAGTAATGGATTAGTTTGGGTGGGAGGGGTCTGGCACTTTTGCATAGAAATGAGTGCCAAGTATGTTGAAGTGGGATTTTATTGGGAGGATCTTTGGTTCATTGTATAAGTGTTGAATGTTTGTGGATACTTTGCTGCCAGTGATTGATTCATGTGCACTATTTTGCAAGGTTTGTAGCTTTGTTGTATTTTCTTTTGAGAGGACAGAAGACCAGGCAGATGAGGCATAGTTTAAAGTGGAGTGGATAAATTGTTTGTAGAGGATGTTTAAGGGTTCTTTTTCTTATCCGTATCTGGTGCCAGTTAGTGTTCTAAGGGCATTTAGTTTTGTGCTTCGTATGTGTTACTATTATTAGTGTGGGACTGAATATTATGTTGGTTTCATATGTGATATCTAGAATAGTTAGTATTTTGTTCAGTGGGAATGAATGCCCATTTAATGTAACTGGAGAGTATGAGCTGGATTCTTGTTTGTCTGAGGTTAAAACTGTTATTGAAGACTTTTTATTTATATTATTTATTTATTTATATATGTTTCAGGACCCTTTCTCAAGAAAGGTTCTTGGTGTTACCTAGGTCTTTCTTTCCAGTGGACTTTACAGCCCAAGGCTGCACTTCTTCGTACTGCAGGGAAATGACAGACTCCTTTGGAGTAAAAAGTTCTTTGATGAGACTGTACTCCCAATAATATATGCATGTATGGCTCAAGGTAAGGTGCCTGAGGACTATCAGAATGCCTGTATATTGTCATGATATAATGTCAAGAGTGGAAATGTGTGAATGCTCAAACTAGAGATATAAGCTTGCAGAGTATATATGGAAAGTTGTATGGGAGACTGGTGGCATGTGCAAAGTATCAAGTTGGGGTTGAGCGCTGTGGCTTCATGAGTGGTATATGATATATAGACCATGTGTTTGCTTTGAAGAATTTGTGAGGGAAATCCTCAAGAGAAACTGAAGGATATGAATATGACATTTATGGATCTAGAGAAAGTGAATAACGATTGATAGAGACACTTTGTAGAAGGTGTTACAAGTATACTGTGTGGCAAGAAAGTTGCTAGAACCAGTGAATCATTTTTATAAAGAGCCTAAGGCTTGTATGTGAGTAGGTGAAGGAGGGTCTATGGTCAGAGAATGTAATGTTACAATGGCTGTTTAACCTGCTTATGGATAGGGTGGTGAGGAAGGTGAATGCAAAGGTCTTAGAGAGAAGGGCAGAACTCCAGTTTGTTTTTGGGTTTGGTGGGGCCTGGGAGATGAATCAGTTGTTGTTTATTGGCTCTGGTGGCATGTTCAAATAAAAAGCTACAGAAGCTTGTCTCTGAGTTAAGGAAAGGGTGTGAGAGGAGAGAGTTGAGTGCTTGTGAATAAAGTTTAGGTTCTTAAGTTTAACTGGTATTTTACATGTATTTAGAAAATACAAGTAAAAATACCTGAAGTTGGGTGGGGTGATAAAATATGTTGAAATTAGGCAAATACAACAGAATAACACAGTGTATGCTATCTGAATTGCCTTTCTTTTTTTTTTTTTTTTTTTTTTTTTTTTTTTTTTTTTTTTTGAGCCAGTGTTATGGAATAAGAAATTATTTGGAACTACAAAATAAACATAATTGTATCTTGGCATAGGCAGTTTCGGGGTTTGACTACAGGCTTAGTAATGCTGACTGTATTGGAGTGAGACAACAGGCTTAGCCTCATAAAGTATGCCATGATAGTTAGTTTTCCTTGGATGTATTTAGGGATTGGCTGTCTGGGAGTTAGACAACATACTTATACTTGGATAGTCTGACTGTCAAGTTTTCTTTTTAGCGCTCCATCTTATAGAACCTTACTTCCTTGATTCATGCAGTGTATACTGCCGTATTATTCTCTCCTAAATGTTTAAGAACATACTTTATTTGCCTTGTGGCTCAGAATTACAAAAAGAGATCTTCTCAGCTTTGAGATACTTCCAACAATGTCTGTGGTTGCCAGTTTTGTCTTATTAGCTCTGTTTTTCATCATTCTTTTTCTTTTCTCACAGTTTCACTGTGCTCCAGTATGATGTGAATAGTATAACAATGTCATGGACTTTTTCAGTGTGTGCTAACTTCAAAGTGAAACAAAGAGACATACTTGGATGTCTTTAACTTTTTAAATAAAAGGGCAGTAAGCATGAGATGGAACTTTATTAACAACAGCTATAACTAGAAACACAAATAATTAACAGAAAATTAAGTGTATGTTTCTTTCGACAAAGATATCTTCACTTCACTTTTGATTGATGCATCTTCACCACACCCTCAATAAATCTAGATTCACTTCACCCACAACAAATACATCTTCACTTCACTCACATCAGATTCATCTTCACCTTTGATAAGTGTATCTTCACCTTACCTTCAACAAATGCAGCTTCATAAGGAAATAGTGCAGATGGTTTGTATGAAAAGGAATGATAATAAAGATAAACTGAACGAGAACAGTACGTTCACTCTCCTGTGAGATATATAATTATATTACGCATAACAACGCATTGTTTACAAAGATGCAAATAAGCACCAAAAGATCCTTTAAGTCAACAACAGCATTTTAATGGCCTGAAACTAGATTTGATGGTTGATTATGCAATGAAAGCATTATGTGTATAAGGTTACTAGTATGAATGAAGTTATTAATCTCCACTTGATTGATCAACTTAGAGTAAGAATTCCATTGTTCATGTCATCACACTAAAATTGTTGTGTGGATGTTGTGTGAATGGGGTAAAAGGCAGCATTTGATTCATCCCATTTGAATACGGATGGAGAGAAAGACAATGGAAAATAGATCGTGCCTTCGTATGCTGTGATTCTTGTATTCATGACAAGAAGCAGTTGGTACTTATTCCATGAAGATAGTTATAAATGTAATACATAAAAAGTCAATATCATTGAGATAGAGTTATATGGATTCATCTCAGATCAATGTAGCCATAACTCACAAATGAGACTAAAATGCAAATAAAAATTACAGATATGTTAACATCTAATACTGAGACTTGTATTCTCACTTAATTGCAGTAAACTGTAAGGTTACCCATTATTTTAGAACTTGATTTAAGATATGCTCAACTAACTTATCACAATGGTATTTCTTTTTCATTTCAGAGCATGTCGTCCCCAATATCCGGCATAGAGGTGTATTGCTCTACACAGCAGGATGTGGTACTCTCAACCCTCATGTTCTCCTACATTCCATTTTGTCTAGTCTCTCTCTCATCATCACACACAAGCTTTTGGTTTAGTTAGTCTTTTATAACAAATATTCTGTAATCAGTCTTTCCAGTTGTTATGTTCTACAAATTAAGGATACTAATAGTTAGATGACATATAGAAATAGCTCATATTACTTAGATTTCAGCTACCTATCTAAGAAGATTCAGAGTTAGCAACTCATGGTATGCAGCATCTTAGTAACATTACCAATCAACTAAGGAACAGCATTCATAGCACATTTTGCTTGTTTGATATTAATTTAACTTAATTAGTAACTCTCAGAAGGCCTTTATTAACTCTCAGAGTCTGACTAAAAAAATATTTAGTAACTTCATAATCTTCCATGATAAGTATACTATCTTTAAATCTCATCAGATACTGTATCCCTTCCATTTTATATCATACTAACATCCTACCATTTTTCTTTTTTCCATTTTCATTGTCATAATTTTTTACATTCTTATTAATAATACTGTAGTCACATTTTAAGCAGAGCACTTACCTGTAACAGTTTCTTCATATATTATTCAGCTCAGTTAAGAAGAATGCAGGTACTGTCTTTCACAGACAGGGACTGTAATTTACCACCTGTAATTTGTGAATTTCTAACAGTGTTCTCATATCATATGCACTATACATATCTTGAGTAACTAAACAGTTTAACTTTACAGTGAGATATGGATTAGTGTATACTACACTGGTAAAGCAGAATCCCCTAAAATTCATACTCATTGAAAGTAAGCTTTGACAACCAGTTGCATTGTACAAGATTACTCAGTTCTAAATAGATTATGCTAAAAGGGTATGTTTGACTTTTTTACTGATTCTCTACCAACTGTTTAATTTCATAGTCAGTGAAGTTTTATCCATGGTTATGATAACTGTATGGTTACAATAGTAGTTCTACAGCAGCCAAGGATGATCAAAAATCTATATTTGACATAATTTAGTTATAACTTACCATAGCAAAACATTCAGTAAGATGTGGTATTAGGTAGAAGAGATGTTGAGGAGCAAGAGTAGATATGGAGTATGATAGCACCTTTGTCATAGGGTAGAGCTATCTCTTCATTTAAGAAGTCAGCATCAGTTCTGGGCCATTCCGGCTTAGGTGTTCATTGCTTAAGAGAGTTTAGTCCTGGAAATAGACTTTCTTTAAAGTTAAAATCACACATTAACTAACCCCTTCCTGTCTGTTAGGGTACCACCTCATTCAGTGGAATTAAATATGATCAAATGATAGCTTTATCAAAATGGTAGCTTTATCATAAATACATTGGACTGATTTAGAGGTTGGCTTCATCCAGTGGAAATAGATATGATCAAATGATAGCTTTATCATAGATACATCGGTCTGATATAGAAGTTGGCTTCTTCCAGTGGAAATAGATTTGATCAAATGATAGCTTTATCATAAATACATCAGACTGAAATATAAGTTGGCTTATTGTCCAGTGTCATGTGATATTATGAAAATGAAAGCAGTAATTTCATGTACTGTGGTAACTAAAATCAAGCATTAAAAGAGTTATAGCTTATATAAACTAACTTTTGAGACACAGTCATGCCAGTCTAAAAGATATGCAGTTTTAAATCTGCATAAATTTGGACAAGAATCTAAAATTTTCCATCTTTTACCAGTTTTTCAAATGTCATAGCATATCAGATTCATTAATACTTAAGGGCTCAGGAAACTGATATGACATGGTTCAAAATAATGTGTTCAAAAAGATACTACTGGAAACACGTCTTATGGATTTCTTGTTTATTTTATTATTAGTTTACCAGTGATACAATTTAAAATCAAGAACTACACTAAAACTGTGTATGTGGATAGATTATTCATTATAATTCAATTGTGTATTTGTAATTGCTGGAATTGTATCATTTTTTAATTCATAATTATAAGGTTTTAAAAAGAGTACAGTATTTTAAGTCAAGGTGAAATCCATGGTGTTTTTCACACTGCATTTTTATTGACTACTGTATTTGTATAAATTAGTGCAATTTTAAGTGTGATGTATGTAGTCTAGAGTTGAGAGAATGTTTATGTGTGAGTAAATGGGCTATATGTTGTGGTTTGAATCTTATCACAATTTTGTGGTTTGAATCAACATATTTTGTATGTTTTCCTTTCAGTAAATAATGTTAAAAAATTTGCAGTATTATTCTTCCTTTTCACATGTAGCATTCTCCTCATTGGAAAAAATGTAATTAGGTGGTAAGATCCAATTAGTGGCTGGAAAAGATTAAATTGTGGATGATGAAATGTGACTCAATTCATTTCTGAGTTTTAAAAAGTACATTTAAGCTTTTACTGTATTGATGTTTGCACTTAAAGCTAGTCAGCAGTCCCAGCCAAAACTAGCTGGGGAGGTTACTGGCATTTTAATGTGTTTTTATCAAACTGTTCTTAGGAAATATGTAGAAATTAAAGAAATTTTGAATTCAGTATTTTGAGAGCTACTTGCAAACAGACTGACTTCAGCACAATAACTTAACATGTATTGACTAACAAAAGAAACATGAAGAAAGATATTTCAGACAAGAATCTAAAATTAGGCTTTGTCACACTGTTAGGAAGGAGTAAATTTTCTTCAGAGAGCAGCACAGATATTGATGATATGAATATACAGCCCAGTTGAAATAACGGATAACACATGAAAAATGAGCAAGAAAGTGAGCAAGAGGCAAATGTGAAAGTGAACCAAAAAGAAAAAGCATCAAATGAGCAACTTGAGAGGCAGACTGAGAATAAGGCAACAGGAGAAAGACTGATACATTAGAATGTTTTCCAGTAATTATAAAACCAGTTAGTGAATATGGCTTATTGAAGAAAATTCAGAGTTATAGAAAAAAAAATCTGGTGTGAGACAAGAAACTGGAGTACAAATTATGCAAAAATTAGCATTGTATTTCCTGAATGAATAACTCAGAAGTCATTTGTAGGAAACCAGCAGAATTATCAATACAGTATTTACTTTCTTCAAGGTGTGTTTTGAATCATTGTCAAGACCACTATAGCTGTGCATGCATAGAGATGATATAAAAAAATGAAGGGAAAATGGATGAGAATGACAGAGACCAAACTTGATGAACCTATGAGCTGAAGCAGGAGAACAGGTTTTGGATTCTCTTATTATAAGTGAAGTAATTACATTGTCAAAAATTGGAGAAAAGAATGTAGCTCCCTTACAAGCAATGTAGAATTAGTCAGCATGGCAGGAAACTCACCCTCCAACTATTAAAACAGTCACACTAAATGCATGAAAAGTGAAACTATAATGTAGACTGAGGAGTTGCATGTAATTCTTACCAAAATCAATACTAAAATTACTCACTATCTTCTTTCCCATTTCATAGTAACCCTTGCTGCTGGTGCTCTAACACACCAAGCTTCTGTGTCATTAGTTTTTTCTGGTGTAACATGTAGAGAGTTCACTTGCAATTAAATCCAACAATCAACCAAGTCTATATTCTGCATTTTTTTTTGCTTGACATCATATTTATAAACTACATAACAGTTGTAAAGGTAGATCACATAGATAGTCCTAACAGATGGGCTATATCAGCATTACATATGTAATGTTGGACTTGGTGTAATCAGTGAGAATTCCATTTTATGGCTTAACGTATTAAAGAATGAGTCTGCCTTGCTTAGAGTTAGTCTGTAGGTTTTTATACTTTTATAGTCCATTTCTAGTGATCAGTCTGTAGATATTATCATATCAAAAATGTTGTACTATTTGCTGATAGTTTCCTTTTCACCAGGTTATCACTGACCCACCATTTTGATAGCTTGGAGATTTCAGTGACACCCATACAAAACAGTAGTCTTGCCTTGATGAAATTCGTTAGTATATGTTATGACAAACTTTTTAATGTGAATATACAATATATGCAAACCATGGATAGGGAACTGTGGTTTCAGTGCATTACACATGACAGCTAAAGAATGTATGTGAGTTGATGCAGCCTTTCTTCTCCTGTTATGGTGCCACCTCACTAATGTAGGAAACAGTGATCAAGTACGAATTCTTTTTTCATACATATTCACCATTTCCAATGTTAGCAAGGTAGCGTCAAGAAAAGATGACTGAGCCTTACAGGAAAAAATCCTCACTGGTCCACCTGTCTGTTCTTTCTTTTGGAAAATTAAAACTGGAGGGGACGATTTCCAGTTCCCCTGCTCCCACCCACTTTAGTCGCCTTTCTCAACTTGCAGGGAATATGTGGGCAGTAACTTTTCTCCCCATCCCACGTATTCCACTGTGTGTCGTAGAAGACGACTAAAAGGGGCGGGAGCAAGGGGGCTAGAAACCCTCCGCTTCTTGTATTTCAATTTCTAAAAGGGAAAACAGAAGAAGCCAAGCAGGGAGTGCTCATCCTCCTCGAATGCTCAGATTAGGGTGTCTGAATGTGTGTGGATATAACCAAGATGACAAGAAAGGAGAGATAGGTAGTATGTTTGAGGAAAGAAACCTGGATGCTCTGGCTCTGAGTGAAACAAAGCTCAAGGGTAAAAAGAAGAAAGACTTTGGAAATGTCTTAGGAGTAGAGACAGGGGTTGGTGACAGGACAAGAGCTAAGGATGGATCAACACTAAAGCTAAGACAAGAGTTGTGAAACATAGACTGATGTGGATAAAAGTGAAAGTGGATGGCGAGAGATGGGTGATTATTAGTGCTCGTGCACCTGGTCATGAGAAGATGGATCATGAGAGGCAAGTGTTTTGGGAGAAGATGAGCGAATGGGTCAGCAATTTTGATGCAAGACCCCAGGTATATTAGTGATGGGTAATTCTAATGCGTAGGTGAGTAATTTGGGAGTTAAGAGTATAACTGGGGGCACAGGGTATTCAGTAGAGCGAACAGAAATATTTGGTGAACAGCTTGAGGAGTTGTGTACTCAGAAACGACTGGTGACTGGGAGTAATTGGTTTAGAAAGAGACATGCTCAAGTTTACGTACGTGATTTAAAAAAAAAAAAAAGTCAGGGGGCATTATTGCATTACATATGAATTGACAGGCGAGTAAAAGAGAGAATGTTGGTATGAATGTACTGATAGGGGCAGCAGGTGAGATGCCTGATCATTACATTGCGGACGCAAGGGTGAAGATTTGTAAAAATTTTCGGAAAAGAGGAAGCGTTACGGGTGAAAAGAGAGTGGCGAGAGTAAGTGAGCACAGAAAAGCGACGTGTGGAGAAAAACCATGAGAGACTGAGTAGAGAAAGAAAGAAAGAAAGAAAGAGAGAAAGATAGAAAGAAAGAAAGAAAGAAAGAAAGAATGAATGGGAGAGGGAGAGAGAGAGAGAGAGAGAGAAAGAGAGAGAGAGAGAGAGAGAGAGAGAGAGAGAGAGAGAGAGAGATGGCGGGAGGAGAAAGTCCCTCCTAAGTGTGTTTATGGCACGTCCTTGGTTCCCAGACGTCCCCGGAAAAAACAGACCTAATTACACATACTAAGGAGGACCCACTCGGAGAGCTCTACCCGCTAACCCGTGTTTGTACGCAGTGTGTGAGCGTCTGTGTACATGTGTGTCTCTGTGTGTACATATGGGTATGGATAGGTGTACGTTCGCGTGCGTGTGTATGGATCTACTTTGTTTGTGTGTGTATCTACGTCTGTAGGTTTGTATGTGTACGTATATATGTGCGTATGAGTAGCATGTTTTTTCTTTCTTCGTAGCTAGTGACAGTAATTTCCGCTAAGTACTTTACTCACAAGGTGCAGTGGCGAATCAGTCTCTTCATTTCCTCCCATCTCTCTGCAGCCGCCCATGAAGGCTTTGACTAAGGTGGAGAGAAAAAAATAAAAAAAACTCATCCTTCCTCGTTATTAGATCTAAAAATGTATTCTTTTTGCCGAATTTCCTTCCCTTTCACTTGCATCTATCGCTTCCATTTGTCGCACACACCCCCGGGGGACCAGCTGCTGGTATGGGAAAAAAAGAAAGAAAAAAAATGGGCGCATCACATATTCACTCATACTTCCCCAGCTGCTGCTCACAGTGTCCAGCACTTACTAGCACGGAGCAGGTTTGCTTACAATAGTTTGCCCTGCGTGCAGTAAGGTAAGGTCAACCATCGAGTGTGTGTGTGTGTGTGTATATATATATATATATATATATATATATATATATATATTTGCACATGAGCATATAATCCCACGCCAATATAAGGTGGGTTGATCATGCTCAGTTTTTATACTTATTTATATCTATGATTTTTTTTCTCGTACCTCTGTATTTATCTATGTATCATATATA
>JAYMFT010400349.1:0-18965 GCA_038088735.1 Panulirus argus | reverse complement strand
CTCTCTCTCTCTCTCTCTCTCTCTCTCTCTCTCTCTCTCTCTCTCTCTCTCTCTCTCTCTCTCTCTCTCTCAACCATGACGGACTGCTGCTGGGTGGTTGTAGGTGTCTAGGAGTAATGCTGGACTCTGGAGGAGTACACCTGATATGCTGGCTGGAAGCTGAAGGGTCACACCTGGAATGCTGGAGATTGGAGGGTTACATCTGGAATGCTGAAGGGTTACACCTGGAATGCTGGAAGCTGTAGGGTTACACCTTGAACGCTGGAAGCGTGAGAGTTACACATGGCATATTGGAAGCTGAAGGGCTACACCTGGAATGCTGGAAGCTGATGAGTTACACCTGGAATGCTGGAACCTGAAGGATTACACCTGGAATGCTGGAAGCTGATGAGCTACACCTGGAATGCTGGAAGCTAAAGGGGTGCAACCTGGAATGCTGAAAGCTGAAGGGGTGCAACTGGAATACTGGAAGCTGGAGGGATATATCTGGAATTCGTGGATGTGGATGGGCGAGGTGTGTAGGTGGTGTGGGTAGTGGCTCCGGGAGGAGGAGGAGGAGGAGGAGGCTGCTCCTGTGCCATGGTGGTGGTGGGACATTGTTGTTGTTATGAAGCCGGACATGACAGCTGGGTGAGGATATCAGTTGCTTACGACTGCCTACCGTGTTACTGCAAGGATCGTACCGTCGTGCTTAGGGATTGCACCGTCGTATTTGAGGGGATAAGAGACTCATATTGGAAGTGTCTCTGTCCGTGTTTGGTCCCTGTGTATATGTACAGGAGAATGGAGTCATTTATATTAAGAAAATCGAAGAATTTAACATGCGTCCTCTTCGTGCATGTTTGATATACTGCCGTCGGCAATAAGACCACGCCAGACGAAGGCAAATCAGCAGTTTATTATAGTACTGAGCGAGTAGGGCGTGGGAGGTTTCCAGCGCTTTACAAATTCCACAAATCAGTCGATTTAGTACAGGAAGGTGGACGAGTGTGGCCCAAGAGTATAAGACCTCCATACAGCTACGCTCATCTTCGAGCTATATGCATAGTGAGAGTGTACGTGGTCTTATAGTTAACTGTAACACCTGAAGAACATATTCACGATTGTTTCGGAAGGTGATGGCGGCTGTAACCTGACCTAGAAGGGCGTCACGACCCTATCAGTTGGTATTACTGGAGTTCAGCTGTCAAACTAACCAGCCAACCAGCCAGCCAGCGACTACTGCTTGAAGGGACGAGGAGCGACGTATCCCCCAGTATGCGCCGCCTTCCTGACCTGGGTTCTCCGCCGTTGGCTTTGCGCGGATCCCGTTCTTAGGGATTTATTGAGGTGATGCTCATTGCATGTGGCAACTGAGCTCCTCGGTATCCCCGACCCAAGGAAAGGATGTCCTCTGAAGGCTTCATGGTACAGACTAGACTATATACTGTATATCCACCCGGGGTATATAGCCAGGGCACAGCCGGCTGTGTCTGGGGTCGGGAGAGAGAGAGAGAGAGAGGACGTAGATGAGGGAGAGAGCATGAGGAGAGGGTGTGAGCGGGAGGACATGGGAAGGACAGATGATAAGACTTGACGGTCTACGAAGAGGTTAACAGTTGGGGGACAGAAGTAGGTTCCGTCCTTTTCTGAACTGTTTTGACGGAGACGAGACATTAAAACTTTATGATAAGAGACAGGATAGTAAAGCAGATGGATAAGAGACAGTAAAGCAGAAGGGAAGGAGACAAGATAATAAAACAGAAGGAAGTGACAGGATTGTAAAGCAGAAGGGTAAGAGACAGGATAGTGTAAAAGAAGGGTAGGAGACAGGTTAGTAAAGCAGAAGGATGAGAGACAGGATGGTAAAGGAGAAGGATAAGAGACAGGCTAGTGAAAAAGAAGGATAGGAGACAGGTTAGTAAAGCAGAAGGATAAGAGACAGGATA
Organism: Panulirus argus; assembly: GCA_038088735.1. NCBI lineage: Eukaryota > Metazoa > Arthropoda > Malacostraca > Decapoda > Palinuridae > Panulirus > Panulirus argus. The sequence goes on along the minus strand of JAYMFT010400349.1, from coordinate 17,037 downwards.
GTAAAGCTGAAGTGTAAGAGACGGGAAGATAAAGCTGGTGTGTTGCTTTACCTAGACGTCTTGCCATCTTCCAGATCTGGACTGTGTCGGGGTTAATAATGCCTGTGGATTTTCAGGCAGGCCGCAGGCGTACACGTATATACATTTTTTTTACAAGAGGAACGAGCAAGCACGTGTATGTGTGTATTTGCGTGTGTGTTTGTGTGTGGACGTGGTATTTTTTTGACGTGCGTACGTGTGCATGTTTGCGTGTGTGTAATGATGAGAGAATAGTTTGTTGAATCAACCACGGCCAAAGGCTGAAAATATATGGGGGAAATACATACAACAATAAACACCGGACGTTATGGAAGATGAGAGGAGGGGGGCGAGGTGTTAAACACAGTCTTTATGCCTGAATTATGGTGGAGGATGATATATAATCTTTAGTTATTGATGTTGATAAAGGGTGGGATGGGGCCGCCCTCGCAGCGGTCTGTACGAGGTCCGATGGGTTCGATGTGGTTGTAGTGTCAGACTGCATCACTGGGACGAGGGATCTCAGGTGAAAGGAGGTGATGGTGGCGTGGATGGTGAGGTATGTGTGGGTGATTAGTCTGCTGCAGAGTTCTGAACTGGGTTGTGAATCAAGACCAAGAGGAGAAGGGCGAGAAACAGGTAGAGGGAGTTAGGAAGAGCAGAAAATGGAGGGAGAGGTGAAGAAGGAATATTGATGCAAGTTGAAGTAGAGAGACCATAAGAGGGAAGGAGGGGGAGTGCAGGGTGTAGCTGTAGCAAAGGGAGAGGAGGAAGGAAGGGAGCAAGCGATGACAAGGGGGTGGAGGTGGTCGGGCAAGGTAATGCAATAGACGATGGGTGTGACCTGAACAAGTTTATGGCGAATAATTCTGAGGGGAGGCTGATGGCACGGAGGGTTTGGGCACTCGCGTGGAGACATGGATGGTGCTGGCAGTGACGTGGTGGCATGCAGGGTGTTGGAACCGACGTGGAGGGCCGTGACACCGACATAGTGGCGTGCAGTGTGGTGGCACTAACGCTGGAGCTTGGAGGGTGGAGGCACTGGCATGATGGCATATCGTGGCACTCTCACAGTCTCTCCTCGATCTGAGCATCTGCAGCAGTAGGACTCTGTCCATCACCTCGTATGCCGTGGGCGCCCTGTTGGGTTGGAGGAGTGTGCTTCTCGAAGCTCCTCAGTTTGCAGGAGTGTTCCGCCAAGCCTCTCAGGTTTTGCAGGAGTGCTTACCTCGCCCACCCCCCCACCCCCCCGCCTCAGATTTTGTAGGAGTGCTCCTGGAGCCCCCACAGAGATTGCAGGGAATGCTTACACAGGCCTCTCAAGAGTTTGTAGGAGTGCCTACTTCAGCCCCTCAGAGTTTTGAGGAGTGCTTACTTTCTCCTGGATCGTTATGCCTTCCAGAACGTATATCTTGCTGTGATTTTTGGGGGCCATGCTCAGGGAGACTAAACTCAACTGCTTCTCTGATCATTCAGTCTGTGTGGAGCTGCAAACCACATTTCTGCTTGTGTTGACGTGGGATTGAATCCAGACTTTTAACTGTCATGGTTTGGGCTGGTCAATGTGTATGGAACCTGTTAGTTAGTTGCGCTTCTTGGCGAGGTTTCCTTGCATCCTAAGCCGTCCTTGGTCACCCATCCCATTGGGACCTAAGGTGGACCAGCGTATGGAAAGCCCCTTTGACAGGGACCTAAGATAGACCAGTGACTTGGAAGCCCTTAAAACTAAGTTGGACCAGGCCTTCAAGCAGGATCTCTTGTGGACTATTGTCTAGGGAGCCCATACGCAGGGATCTAAGGTAGGCCTGGGTCTGGGCAGCCCTTAAATTAGCTGGACCATTCGTCATGTCGTCCACAAAACAGGACTCATGTTGGACCAGCCACTGGGCAACACTTTAAAGCAGGCCATTGTTTAGGGCACTGCAAGCAATGTACTCCGGTCTGTGACCTGAAGCAATAGTCGTGTCTACTCTCTTCTTTATGAACGCGACACTCCCTCACGACCAGTGTAAAACATGCACCGCTGCCAGGGGTTCATGCCCTACCTAGTTGCTGATAGGCCCCGGCTACCTGAGACTTGTGAGTCGTTTTACCACACGTCTTTCACAGTGCCGTTGTGTTTGTTGCCCAATAACCTTGCAATTCATCATAAATATACGTCGGGTGTAGCAGCCTAGCATGCAGTGTTGCCCAATAACCTTGCAATTCATCATAGATACACGTCGAGTGTAGCAGCCTAGCAGTGCAGTAGTTTGATTATATTTCCTCAAGGTTCTCCTGTCACGGACGGGAGCCCATGCCAAGGCCAGGCCTTAGATGAAACAATAAAAGATCTTAAAGTGGTAAGAGGAGGTAACATAATCCGAGAGATTCGGACTGACTTGTGCCGCCATCAGCGGCTGCTGTATTGTGGTCTGTGAACGGTATCACAAAAAGGATGATTGATATCGCAAAGTATCTCTCTCATACCCCAATGGGCAGAGGATCCTTACATGAATTGTTAATCAACAAAACTTTCTTTTTAAAAAGACCAGGTCGAAGTTGTTAGGAAGGACATGAGAGGATAAAGAGTTCCGAAAGCTCAGCGGTGCAGGGAAAGAGACAGACGTCACAACGGCCCATCCTCGAGTTACCCACGGCCACACACAGTAGTCACGTCACGCCATTCGGCAGTCGTTGATCTGGCATGACCACTGTGTTAGACGCTGCCACCTCTGCACCTGCTGAGGACGCTGGCAGGATGAGGGTTCGGGAAAAACAAAATGTTTGGTTATCACTTTCCTCCGCGTCTGAGAGTCTGCATCGCAACGGAGATTCAGAGAAAATGTGAAAAATTGGAACCATCTCTCTATGCTTTGATTATCTTTGGCCAGGGCTTCGCTACCTGGCTTTGGCGGGAATGAAGACCACATTGCTGGTGGTTGGGGCTGATAAAGGGGCGTCCAGTGCGACCACAAAGCCTCCAACAGACGTCATCTCATCCTCGGTGGCCAGACGTCATCTCGTCACCGAGTGATACCACGCAGGTCGGGGCGTACCTCCTGAACCGCTGCAGCTGGTGGTGGTCCAGAGGTGTCGCATGACGGCTGTTGTGTACCTCCGATCTCCTCCTGGTAACGAGGGTGGGAAGGGACTTGCCCCCTGAATGCTCTCCTTTCACCTAATCCCCTCACTATGCGGACGAGCTCACCTAATTATTTTTTTTCTTCCCTGTAAGCCTGCATCCTCATAAAATCGGTCTGTGTAGGCACAGCTGTGACGTGGGTGGGTGCGTGTGGCCGGGAACGGACACACACGCTCACACTGTGGTCTGGGAAAGCACTTGATTTGATCCTCTTCTCTATTGTGCTTCAGAGTTTTGACTTGGCGGATGCTGTGTTTTATATAGGGAGATAATTATGTGAAGGAACGTCTTTGTGGCTCAGTCCTTAATCTGGTGACCTGTTGCTCTGTACGACGGGTAAAGTGAACTAGTAGCCCTCGCATGACTGGGAACAGGAAGTTTCTCTTGCATCACTAATAGCATATACAGTTGGTCTTCCGTCAGTAGTAATATATGCAGTTGTTGTTGCATCACTATTAACACAAACATTTGTTCTTGCATCCTAGTAACACTTAGTTGCGTCTTCATCACTGTACGATTGCACTTGCATCACTTGTAACATACACAGGTGCTCTTGCATCACCAGTGATGCGTACTCGCCTTTGTAACACCAGTGAAATATACCGTTGTTCTTGCCTCACTAGCAACACGTAGTTGCTCTTGCTTCATTTGTAACATGCATACTTTGTCTTGCATCACCAGCAACAAATAATTGCTCTTGCATCACCAGTAACACAGGGCTCCTCTTGCATCACTGATAGCGTGTAGTAGCTCTTGCATCACGAGAATCATGCAGAGTTAGCCCATGCATCACTCATGTACCAGCTCTTGCATCAATGTCCATGCAACTTGTGGCTCTTGCATCGCCCGATTCAGGTAAAGTGCTTCGTGCATCATCTACTTATATAGCTTGTGGGTCTTGCATTACTTACAATATTATTACTTAAGGCTTGTATAAATGCTCTTACATACCTGTAGCTTGTATAGACGCTTCTGCATGACTTATAACTTGTACAGACGTTCCTACGTGACTTATAACTCGTAGAAATCCCTCTTGTATGACTTTTGAATTGAATAGACGCTCTTGACCTATAACTTGTACAGAGCTCTTACATAAGTCTTGTTCCATTGTAACTTGTTTTGGGAGCTCTCACATCACTTGAAACTGTTTTTGATGGCTCTTCATAGAGACTTTCTAGATGTAGTCCACAAACAGTGTACAAAGTCTACATACAGTATTCATAGTTTACGTACAGTATACATAGTCTACATACAATATATATTTAGTCTACATACACTATACCTATTCTACATATAGTATGCTTAGTCTACATGCAGCCTTCGTACAGTGTACAGTGTCTACATACAGTCTGCATACAGTATACATAGTGTACATACAGTCTGCATACAGTATACATACAATATACATGATTTCTTAGAAGTGTAACGGCATTAACTAAATTCCGTTTCTTGCTCTTTCAAGCTTCAAGCAGTATTTTATTTTTCCTTCGTAGTCCATTTTTGTGGACGTATAGAATTCTCGCTACTTTGATAAGGAATGAGTGACAGCAGGTGGTCCCTCTATCTGTGTTGAAGGAGAACCTCCTTGGTCCCGGGGACGCCTGGCTTTACAGGGGGTGGTGGTTAACGTAGGTTACACGGACCGCGGCCTCTTAACAGTCTCTTGGAGCATAGGAACAGTTCAAGTCAGTTCTTTGGTCCCAGACCAAGCTGCTGGGTTGGAAGACCTCTGAAGCCATGGCAAGGTCAGGTAACAGGGTGCAGCTGTAGGGGCAGAAGACCTCCCAAACCATCGTAAGGTATGCGTAAGGTAAGGTAACAGGGCACAGCTCGGGGGGGGGGGGGGAGAAGACCTTCCAAACCATCATAAGGCATACGTAAGGTCAGGTAACAGGGCACAGCTTTGGGGGGGTAGAAGACCTCCCAAACCATCATAAGGTATACGTAAGGTCAGGTCTAAGGTTTCAAGTAAGCACTGCACCACCTGGTCTCTGCAGGGAGAGCTTCATCTGTATAATATAGTTCACTTTTATGCTGGAAAGGTCCGATAGTGAAATAAACGCGGGAAAACGTAATTTCGTCAAAGCCAGCTCATGTTGGAGATAAGTCCTTAATACCTGGTATTTTTCATTTGATGATGATAAATACAATTAAACATGAATACGGTGTTATAAACGTTTATGTATCTAAGCCAGTTTTGATGGTTTCGGGAGCCCTCCTAAGCGTCTCAGGCTGAGACGAAGCTCCCCACTTGAAAGGTATTGGATGAGAGAGTCCTTATATTTATACATATATAAATCCTGTGCAGGTAAACCGTTTTGATGGAGCAAAGAGGATTTATCTCTCGTGAAATGCAGAGGCATCACTATAATGCCCTCAACGTTTGCTCGTGAAGATAACGTGGGGCCAAGATGCTGTGTCGTCATGTCTTCGACGATCCCCCGCAGCATCCTGGGTTTAGAGTGTCATTTGATGAAGGCACAGTCAAGTGTTGCGCGCTGTGTGTCGCTCCTGCCGGGGGGAACGGTATCTTTGCTAAGCGGGCTAGGTACTGGCATTTGTAACCCACCCGGTCGCTGATGTATCCCCGGTGCATGCATGCCAACTAGCGAGCGCGTCGGAGTCATCACATACGCATCTGTCGTTCGTCCTTCCGTCCGTCCGTCCCTGTCTGTCTCTGTTCATCCGTCCGTCGCAGTCCCTGTCCGGAGGGCTGTGCCTGGAATGATCAAGCTCTGCAAGTTCCAAGTCATCATCCGCGAGGAGACACACACACACACACACCCATCTTGGCCCCAGTCTCCATTGTGTGTCGCCGGAGACTCTGGGTCGCATCCTGTTGAAGCTGTTCCAGCTCGTGCATGACAAGTGTTGACTTCCTGGACACAAGCGCGCCGCAGATAGATCGATTAAAACCAAATTGCTTCCCCAGATTCCAGAGATGCATGCTCGAGTCTTCAGCTCGGTGTCCCATCAGCTGGATGTGTTCCATAACTCAGTAAGACAGTACGAGAATTGAAAAAAAGATTTCTAGAAAAGAGAGACAAAGATGGGGGGTGCTAATGGTTTACGTCCCTAGGATTATCGACCACTTGATCTGACGTCATTAATGGGGAGATTGCAGGAGACAGTAATTGCTAATTCACTTCGTAGACACCAGGGGTAAAAAGGAAGATGTAGTCATTGTGTGGCTTCACCAGAGGGGCTTCTTCTTAAGCCAGATTTATTGTCGTTCTTCTCGGAAGCATTTGAAGCCATAGGTAATGGACAGGGAGTATGGTATTTTTTACCCCAAATCCAGCAAGGGTATCGACAGGGTTTCATACTGGGGTAGAGGTGCCAGGAATGGCAAAACGTTCGTAACTTGGTAACATATAGGAAGCTGTGAGTTAGAAGTTATAGTATGAATTATGAGTTGGTGTTAGTCTCCTTTGGATCTCCTCAAGGGTCCTTGCTGGGTCCTCCGTTATTTGTAACGTACATAAACGACCAGGATATGGGAATGAATAGCATTTAGAATAAATCTGCCCATGGCACGAAGACAGTACTAATTAAATCTACAGATGACGATAAAACTAGACTTTTACATGAGAACCTCAGTAAACTTAGAATGGACGAAGATATAGCAATGTACAAATCATTGTTGAAATATGGGAACCACAGAGCATCGAGAGAGCTAACAGAAGTATTGCTTATGTACCTGGAAGGGAAACCGATTCAGCTGTGAGAAGAACGTTGGAGTAATGTTTAGTAAAGGCTTTAAAACTCGAACAATATTGCATCAATGTGGACCTCTTGGAGTTCCTTTTTTTCCTCTCATGTCCTCCAACGCAGGTACGATCCGACCCCTATTCAAAAAAATATGCTTCCTCCAAAACTCTCAACCTACTTTTCCTCTTCTCCCCGTAATTTCTAGCCTCTTTAACCCCTCTTCATGTTTCAATTAAGGCCCGGTCAGGATGAGGACTTTTGTCTGTGACTAGAGACTTCAGCTTAAACAAAAAGGGTCACAGGGTACAGCTGTGGGGGGTGGGGGAGGTTTAGAAGACCTCCCAGACCGTCGGAAGGTATACGTAAGGTAAGGTAACGTTACAGTTGTAGGGGGCAGAAGACCTCCCAAACCATCGTACGGTAAGGGTCGAGTTGATGGTAACGTAGTGGGTGTGTAACGAGTTGTCAGAGGTCCTCCTCCTGGTTCCATTCACAGTGGTGTGTGTGTGTGTGTGTGGCTGTTGTCAGTGGATTTCTTTGGAACTTGCTGGTTCGGAAGAGGATGGCGCAAGTGGTGGCGGGAGGCTCAAGAACCACTCAGCTCACTTGTATCCGCCTCTCTCGATGCCACCCACCCACTCCTCCCTTCCTCCTTCCCATAGGCAGGGGAGGAGGATTACCGCTGAGCCACCCGTCCGTCCGTCCGTCCGTCCGTCCCTCGGCGACGCGCATCTACCCCGGGGACCAACGGGAGATTTTTCTTGACAAAATCTCTTGAGAGTATTTCGTGTGGAAGGAGAGAGAGAGAGGGAGACAGCCTTCCTCGAATACAGGTGTGTGTGTGTGTGGGTCTGGACCCGACCCACCTCTCTCTCTCTCTCTCTCTCTCTCTCTCTCTCTCTCTCTCTCTCTCTCGAGGGATCAGGTCGCGCACATCCTCCCTGTAATTTCTTTCCCAGTCAGCGTAGTCCGCCTCGATAGTGTGGCAGGAGCGACTGCATAATTGTCCCCGTGATTCGTGCGCTGCCTGCCAGCACTCGCCCGAGGCCGCCAGGAGCGCGGTCGCACCCATCACCGTCACCACCACCGCTGTCGCACCCATCACCGTCGCCACCACCGCCGCTGTCGCACCCATCACCGTCACCACCACCACCGCTGTCGCACCCATCACCGTCACCACCACCACCGCTGGCGTACCCATCACCGTCACCACCACCGCTGTCGCACCCATCACCGTCACCACCACCGCTGTCGCACCCATCACCGTCACCACCGCCGCTGTCGCACCCATCATCGTCCCTACCACAGCTGTTGCACCCACCACCACCACCGCTGTCGCACCCATCACCACCATCATCAAGACAACATCCAATCTTGTAAGAACATCAGCTCATCTTTTTTCAGTGGGTACTTAAGGCAAGTTCCTTTAGTTATTTTAATTAATGTCTTTTACGTAAACGCTTTATTACGGATAATATATCCTGTGCAGGAGACGCTGTTAGGGGAGGGAAGGGGAGGGGGAGTGGCCTGCCTGGCCCTACGTAGCTAGAAAATATCTCCAACAATTAAAAGAGTCAATTTCCATTTAAAAGGTCGCTAATGGTGGACTCGGGGTCGTCTTAATCCCATACTTTACCAAGGGCCTGGAAGCGACCTGCCTGGGGGAGGGGCTGAAGCAGGAGGAGGAGAGGGGGTAGGGTGGTCGGATGAGGGGAGAAACGGGTCTGGGCCTCGGGTAGGGGAGGGGTAAGGATGGGTTTAAGCGGGTGAGGGGAGGGATAAGGCTGGGGGAGTGGGGTGATGAGGGGAGAGATCCGTCCTGGGGGTGCGGATGGGGGAGGGGGTGTCAGGCTACGGGAGGGGGAGGGGGGGTTGGCGGTGGATGAGGTAGGGGGGGGGGAGGACAGAGTATATACCTGGCTAATTAAGGCTCAAAGTCCTGCACATTAGCGTCTTAAGGAAGGCTCTCATGTATTTAATATCTCCCGCTTTACGAAGACGCTCCTTCACCTGTCTCATCACAAGAATAAATTTTACAAAATTTTCCTCGTAAATAATATTTTAGTCACTGTATCCAGTGCTTGTAAATAAGGATCCCTGTATTTTTTTTTTTTTTACTCAGGCACGGGTTTTCTTCCCTTGTAAATGCTTTCGGGGATGAGAGACTCGCAGGGGACGTGGAAGGCAGTGCTTTCCTTACGAAGGGAAGGACGAGACGTGGTGTTTTTTTTTTTCTTAATCCAGTGGGTGGAGGGCGGAGACAGTGTCGCGGGGCCAGGATAGGAGTCGGGAGGACCTCATTAGTGAGCCGGGCGAGATCTTAAAACCCTATTCACCTCACCACTCTTAAGTCCGGCCATTGATTCATTCCCAAGGCCACCACCACCACCACCAAGCCAGCCTCCACACCCTCTCTCCAGGTGAGGTGGAGAGGTGGCGCCTCTCACCTGGTTCTCGACCCGCTCCTGTTGCCAGGTGTTCCTTGTCCGTGGGTCGGGGCTCTGGTCGACGACGACACGACCATACCCCGTCTACCAACTATACTCTTCCCCCTATCTCTTCCTATCCCTTTCGGCCCTCTCCTGTCCTATCCTCCACCCTTCCTCTCCCTTCCCTCCGAACGTGCAGACTCCTACGCCAAGGTTCGGAAGAGGTGGATGTGTCCCATTCCTGTTGGAACCATAACACAGGAGGTAGACGACTTTTTACGATCGGTTGAGCTCCATCAAATGAGCGGCAACGATTGTGATGGTAATGTGGCGTCTGGGTTCGAGACGCCCGCTGCGCCATCACTCCCCGGCGCAAGGGACCCCGAGCTGGGTATTGTCAGGAGTCATTTGGAATGTCTCCGAATATAAGAATTGGAATGGAAGGATTCGAAGGAGGAGCTCGGGGGATTACGTGGCGACCAGGGGGGGGGGGGTTTAGAGGGCAGGGGTCGGGCCGCCCTAGGCTATACGGGGAGGGGACTCGGGGGTTCAGGACGAAAGGGAACATGTAGGACAGAATCAGCAGTTCTTTAGAATAATTCGGAATCTTATTAGGCCAGATCAGATGCACGGGTCGGGTAATTGATGGGGGAAGGACTGACTGCAGCAGGGAGGATTTTCCCCAGACGGAAAATGGCGTGTGGTGTGTCGTGGGAAAAAAAGAAATAGTCCTGATGGATGGGATCTCCTAGTATGTGACGCGGAGGTGGGGAATTTGTGGGGGTGTGTTTCCGTCGGGAGTTGTGAGGTTAGGGAGACCGAGCGGTGTAGGAGGTTGGGCGATGTCGGCGAAGGCGATGATAATTCCTGGTTGTCGGAGGACCTGGTGTAAGGGACCTGTGCCAAATGCTACTAGAGAGGAGAGGAACGATGCTTGTGGCAAGCATTGGTAAACACACACTCGCCTCTCTAGCGACACCGAGCCTTTCCTCAAGCACATCTGCCTTCGCTCTGTGAGCGATAATGATGTCAGTTTATGCACGTCTCGTTCGAATGTATTTTTCCCCCCCTCACGGCAGGAAGTATGTGCGTGCAACTGTCCCCCGCTAAACTGCAGCATTGCAGAAGGAAGAGCAATTGCCGGGGAGGAGCTGATTGCGTAGCTTGTCACTGTGTGTGTGTGTGTGTGTGTGTGTAGTAACGCAACACTTGCCCTGTGGTATCGTTTGGTATGTGTTTATGTTGTTGGGTTTAATAGCCATCAAGAGCGAAAGGTCAACAGACTCAGAGTCCGTACCACACGCTAGACATAAACAGTACAAAGATCGGTTACATCACTAAGTGGGTTCGGCCTGAGGGGGCCTGTGTTCCCCGCGTTGCCGATGGGGCGGGTGCTGACTCCGCTCCGGAACGCGAAAGATCTCTGGGAGTCTTGGGGGCTACGCTTCCATACCTTGAATAGAATTTTCAGTTGGTTCTTTGGGCTGTCTTCCAAGTACAGCCACATCTCTGTCTGCGACCAAGCCTCCTTCCGAGACCCTGGGCGTACCAGGTTCTCTCCGATGCCTCTGGTCTGTATCTATTGGGTTCCGTGCATCCTTGCCAGTCTGTTATACCTTCGAGGAAGCTGTCGAGTTCGATGTTCAAGAAGTGCCTTACTTAGGGCTTCGATAGCTTCACTCTTAAGGCTCGCTAAGAGCTTGGATAACCTCACTCTTAAGCTTCATTTAGAGCCTGGATTACCCTGTTCTTAGATAGATATTGGACTTTATGGGGTACCATCGCAAAAGTACAGTACTGAACGTTTAGTATGGATGGACAGGTTTGAATTAGACCTTCAAGCGAATCGAGTTATTGGCCTCCTTCTCTGAGAACAGCACTGATATGACGGTGGTATATTTCGCAGTTCGTAAATGGTTCCAGGACATCGCCTTAGTTGAAGTTCGTTTGGTAGGAATCTGAGCTGCGTTTGAGGACAGCCTTGTAAACTGTAGCTCTGCCTTGTAATGGTATGTGTTCACTTCCTGGGGGTAGAAGACCTCCGGAGCCTACGTCAGGTAAGTACCTTCTCAACAAGAGCTTACCTTAGATTTCCAGGCGTCTCCTAAAATGCCATTTTAGGTTATGATTTTCAGTCAGTGACGCGGAAATAGATAATGCTCAGATAGTTATAAGTTTGTGAAAAAGATAGTCTCCAGACATTTTTAAAATTGTGTACTATCCTTATTTTTCTGGATGACTCATACTGTAGTCGACAAAGATACTTCATAAACGAAATCCTTTTGGATATAACAGAACTAATGTTCTCACCTGATTGTATTGGATATTCAATTATCATTAGACTTCCGGGAAGCCCAAATCCTCAACGCTGTTGGGGAAAAAACAGATTTTTTTTACAGCGATTCTTCAGAGAATGTCTTTAGGGCTAAGGGGCCTGACGTAGTACGTGCAAGACGTGTGGTCCATCCTGAAGTGAATCGATAACCAGAATGAAGTGGAACAGTTGTTTGCGAGGGTAAAAGCCGTGGCCGCGGCGGGAAAGTGCTTCGTCCAACACTTAACCCCAGCCACACTTCCGAACGCCGACCTCCACCACACTACCACCACCACCAACACCGCACACGCTGACTACCACCCTAATGGCGTTCCTCCTTCGGCAGGAATCGGTCATTTTAAGATCTTATTTTATTTTAGAGTGATGATTTGGTCATACTGAGTTGAGCCCATGGTCATTTAATGGAGGGGAGACCTGCTCCAGTAGGTGACACATGCAGTCCTTCCACTATTGCCGTGGAACAGGTATTAACGGAACGCTAGAAATACAAGAGTCTCAACGTCGGATATGAATTACGTAATAACAGTAGAGAAAATGAATGTATTGGAGAAATTTCAAGCAGTCGGGAAAATCTTGCTTCCTCTCTCAGTTGCTCAGTACTTAAGAGCAGTATAGAATACCGGACGGACACAGGCATTCTCAAAGTACATAAGAACCATGTGAAAGACCTCAGAATGATAACGTCTGACGACCTTATCTTCAGCGAACAAAACAAGGCAACAGTTGCTTCTCCCAGAAAGATGGTAGGGTGTGATCTTGCGGACCTTCAAGACAAGCGAGGGAAAAGTCATTGATGACGCTCTTCAAGGTTATAGCACTCTCTCACTATCAGAACGCTGCTGTATACTGACAACATCGGAAAGATCGGGCGAAGTTACGGAGCCAGAAAGCGTTCAAAGATACTTCACCGCCCGCTTTGACGCGGCTGATGAGTTGGATTGCCGGAATCGACAGAATTCACCGAGTCCATCCTCTCTGGAACGCTGACCGGAGACATATATCATCATTTACACTTGGAAAATCCTGGAAGTACGGTCCCAAATTTGCGCTCGAAAGTCATTCCATTTTGGCACGACAGGCATGGAAGACTGGCTAGAATTCTGTACCTAAGGCCAAAAGGTGCGATGAAAAGAAAAAGATGGACTGCCTCGGACATCCAGGGAAGGCTGTTCACCACATTGCCTTCTGCCATTAGAGACACTGTGAAATGTGGAGTGGAGAAATCTTAGGAAAGCTCTGGGTAAGTATTTACAAGGTGTAGTAGACCTGCCGGGCCTTGGTGGTGGCGGTGGGCCTGCGGACCGCGGCTTCCAACAGCTTGGTCGACCAACGACCCACGTCAGCGTCTTGGATTCACACCGAACCGTTGGAGATAGAAAACCTCCGAAGTCGCTTCCAGAAAGAAAACCTCCGAAGTCTCTTCCAGAAAGAAAACCTCCGAAGTCTCTTCCAGAAGTAATCCAGGTACTCCTTAGGGAAGTGGGCGTGGGGGAGTGGGCTGGCCATCAGCTGGGGGAGATGGGCTAGGGAAGTGGTCCGGCAGTCAGCTGGGGGGAAGGGCGGGGGAATGGTCTGGCCATCTGCTGGGGAAGTGGTCCTGCCATTAGCTGGGGAGATAGACTGAGGAAGTGGTCCTGTCATTCATTAGCTTGGGGGTGTGGCTTGGCCATCAGCTGGGGGAGAAGAGCTGGGGGAGTGATCTAACTATCAGCTTGGGACAGTGTTCCAAAGATCGGTTGGGGGAGATAGGCTGGGGAAGTGGTTCTGCCATCAGCTGGGGAAGGCATAATAGAGGAAGAGGTCCAGGCAGGCTTATTCTTTCCCTCCCTCTCCCATAACTCTGGTGCTCCTCCGGTGATTATGGATTATAATCTCCTTAGTATAACAGTAATTAGTACGTTAATTACCCTGAGAAATGAGGCTATATCCAGGGCGGACGAATAATGTAGGGTCTGATGACGGGTTGTATTTATTCTCCTAACTGAAGAAGAAGCAGAAGTTGGAATAAACACATATGCTCCATAATTGCACTAATAGAAAATGGAATCATTACATATGCTCCATAATTGCACGAATAGAAAATGTAATCATCACATATATTCCGTGATCGTACGTATAACAAATGTAATCATCACGTATGTTCCGTAATTGCACGAATAGAGAAATGTAATCATCACATATGTTCCATAATCGCACGTATAGCAAATGTAATCATCACGTATGTCCCATAATCGTACGTATAGCAAATGTAATCATCACATATGTTCCATAATATTACGTTTTAATAATGTGATCATCATATATGTTCCCTAATTGTACGTATAGCAAATGTAATCATCACATATGTTCTGTAATCTTACGTATAGCAAGTGTAATCATATGTTCCGTAATCGTACGTATAGCAGATGTAATCATCCCATATGTTCCGTAATGATACGTATAGCAAATGTAATCATCACATATGTTCCGTGATCGTAGGTATACATCAAATGGAATCATCCCATATGTTCCGTAATTGCATGGATTAGCGTTTGGAATCATCAGTGTCCCATGATTACACACTATTAGCCTCAAGTCTGTTTTCTTAAATAATTAAAAGTTAATTTTCGAGAAACGCAGGCCCCGCTATAGGTTAATTCTTTGTCGTTCAAGACAAAAGGAGAAGCTGTCGAGTTTAATACATGCAGAAGAGATCACGTCCACCTCAGGAGAGGGAAGGGGAGGATTCTGCCTCATTGGCACTTAAAAGACGAGTGTACGTTGCTGCTGGCGCTGTACGTGCGTACGTAGGAGGGAGGCTCTGTGTGGTCCGTGCCTGGTAGTGAGCTAGTGCTTCTGTCTCGTGCGTGTTTGTCGTGGTGAGGTAAGGGAAAGACCTCGCGTATACACCACATCCGTGACGGCACTCCCTAGAGAGGCCAGTAGATTAGACGAAGCCGCCTTACCCTAGTTCCGTAGTCTCTCTCTCTCTCTCTCTCTCTCTCTCTCTCTCTCTCTCTCTCTCTCTCTCTCTGAAGCTCGTTCTCTTGTGCTCATGGGTCGCACCGTCGTGGTCAAAAGGGGGAGGGGAGGGACGTGGTGGTGGTGTGGGCCAGACGTAGCATTCAACACAGTCCCAAGTCTTGGACAGGAAGTCGGATACCGGGTAAGGATTTAGCGTGATCTTTTGCTTTTGTTGTTATTGTGGTGTCTGAGGGGATTTGTGCAGAGTGCAGCGGCCCAGTCCAGTGGACACTAGAACGACTCGGCAAAACCGTTGCATTGTTGGCTGTGAAATTGCCTGGTGTATCGTTTCCTAATTCCCCATCCCCGCCCCAGCCTCCCTGTGGCTTTTGTTGGTGTCTGGGTTGGTGGTGTGTGGTAGTCCTAGGGCCAGAGACTTGGGCCATCACCTCTCTGTATGTGTGTGTGTGTGTGTGCCTGTGTGTCTGTGTGTATGTCTGTGTGTCTGTGTGTTTTCACAGGAGAGGATTTTACACTCGTGTTGCCCCGTCTCATCCCCTTGAAGATGCACTATGTCTTAACCTTATGAATACACACACACACACACACACACACAGTTTACGCCAGGTACCCATTCATCCACCAGCGTCCCTAAAGGGGAGGATGAACAGTTTGGGGTTGACTGTGAGACGGCTGCCTGGCCGAGGGTACCATAACCCAGGCCCGATGGGTCTCAGCGCTGACCACTGCACATGGGAAGACCTGCAGGGGAGGCGAGAGTAGAGGACGAGGTGGAGGTCCGATAGGTGGAGCGTAGCTGGACCAGGGGAGGGATGGCCGGAGGTAGCAAACACCGCCCTCCCGTTTTCTCCTTATCCCTTCTGCTGACCTACAGTCACCTATATAAGGTCAAGAGGGCACAGGATACAGGTCGCTCCTAAGCCTATATATACCAAGTTGACCCATACACATGTGGGTGGAGCCTGTATGCTACGTCATTTGGCCCCAAACAAAGAAAACGTGCTGGTACAGGGCTAACGAAAACGTAGGGTTTCAGGGCCGCGTGACGTCACAAGTCGGCCTGCGCGGCCGGGTCCGTTTTTTGGAGTCAGAGTGGGTAGCCTTCGTATATATATATATATATATATATATATATATATATATATATATATATATATATGCTTTGATTAGTTCAAAGCAGTGTGATGCTGATTTTAAACAAGACTTTGATTCCTCTATCTCTGCTGAAGCAACGGTGGTCTCTTTAACTGTCTCTTGCTCACAAACAGAGTCGAAAGGACCCAGTGGGGTCTGTTGCTCAATTTTTTTTTTTTGTCGTATTTATCTGTTGCCATTGTGAAATTCTATTGTGTGTTTGTGAATGGTGCAAGATGGTGACATATGGGGTCATCTGATTATGTGTTTCTTCACATAATCAGGAAGAAGAGAAGATAGGTATTTACGTTTTTGAAAGGCCCTTCAGTGGAATTCGTGGGTACACTGGGAGGTAGGTAGGTAGGCATTTAGGTAAGTAGGTAACTAGAAAGTTGGGTGTGTAGGTAGGTAGGTAGGTTGTTGATTGGTTGGTTGGTTGGATGGGTGGTTAGTAAGGTTTGTAGGTAATTTGGCAGGTAGGTATGAAAGTAGGTAGTTGGTTGGTTAGTAGGTAGGTAGGTGAGTAAGTAAGGGGGTAGGTATGTAGGCAAATAGGTACTATGGTAGGCACGTAGGGAGGCAGGTAGGTAGATGCGTACGTGGGTAAATACGTAGGTACTTACCCATGTAGGCAGGTAGATAGGTAAGTAGGCACTTTGCCAGTTCGGTAAGAAAGTAGGCATTTAACTTGGTAGTTAAGTAGGTCGACAATTAACCAGGCTGGTAGGCCTTTAGAGGTCAGTGTTGTGGTTCGCTAACGACGGCCAGCAATTAACTTTCTTAGTCTCGTATATCGATCACCGCCGGCACTCCAATATCACCCCTGGGACACGGGGTCATAAGGCCCTTTCTCCAGTGCTAGGCCATGGACACCCTTAGCACTCCAATATCACCCCTGGGACACGGGGTCATAAGGCCCTTTCTCCTATGCTTGGCCCAGGTCACCCTTCGGCACTCCAGTATCACCCCTGGGACACAGTGCCATAAGGCTCTTTCTCTCATGCTCTGGAGCACAAGGCACGACCTTTGAGCCTGACAGTACGACTATACGACCCTACAGCATGACGGTACGACTATACGACCCTTGGGTATAGAATACCCCTGATCTCTGACCTAACCCCTAAGGGTCTGGTCGAAGGCTTAGGCCATGACGCACCAAGGGTCGTACCTACGTGCTTGGGGGGGGGGACGTACCTGTGTGCTCAAACCTCCGTTCCAAGGGTCGTACCGACGTGCTAAAATCTGCTTTCCCAAGGGTCGTCCCGACGTGCTAAAATCTCCTTTCCCAAGGGTCATCCCGACGTGCTAAGATCTCCTTTCCC
>JAYMFT010400338.1:363-18965 GCA_038088735.1 Panulirus argus | reverse complement strand
CATGGGCTATAGATAGAGTTGTGCGGAGGAGTGTGGATGTGTTGGAAATGAAGTGTTTAAGGAAAATATGTGGTGTGGTTGAAAGTGACAGTGCCTGGTGTATTGGGGTTGGTGTGGTGGAGAGAGAAAAATACCCTTTGTAGTGCGGATGGGGTGGAAAGTGGCGGGGCTGATGTGGTGTGGAGTTTACTTCGGAGGTCTTCTGTTCCAGTAGTTCGGGCAGACTCCAAGTTGCTGAGTTGGGTCTTCGGTTGACTCAAGACGTAGGAGGCCAATGCCTTCAGCCCCACATAACCGTAACAGCCGGACGGATCGTACACTTTGTTAGTATTTGCTCAGGAGCTTCTTAATTTTCTCCAATGCGCCAATCATAACGATTCTAATGGCAGCGGGCAGTGTGTTGCGTAGGGTTGAGCCTCGGATGTTCAAGGTGTTGTATCTTGAGATTATCACATCCCTTGATTTCTTCGGTGATAATTGACAATCTTTTTCCGTGCTTGTACCAGTAACGAATTATTTTCGAATGAAGTTTGGGGACCACACTTTCTAGGATTTTTCAATCGTAAATACGTATCTCTTATCTGCCATTAAGATAGTACAGCCTCAATGATTTCAGTTGTTTCCAGTAGTTCAGTGATACCAACCTTGAAAGAGAATGTTGGTAAACACTAGTAACTTATGAGAGCAGTTTTGCCCTGACGCCCGTTATCACTGGTGTTCCCTCACTTGTCTTGAAGGTCCGCAAGATCCACCCTCCCATCTTTTTGGAACAGACAGCTGTTGCCTAGTTTTATTGCCATAAGTTAAGGTCCTTTAGACATTATTACTCCGAGGCTTTTCACATTGTTTTAATCGTGATATGATGGTTTCCGTGTCTGTCGGGTATTCTTTGCTGCTTTTGATTTTTTCACCTTCCCCATAGTAGAGGAGGTGGAACTTTCGGATTAGGAAACCATGTTGGTTTTGGAAGCTAGATGGAAGGCTTTGCATTTCTTTGTGGTTTTTTTAGTGTCAAATGTTGTTGAGGTTTTCACATTTTTTCTAATGTCATCTACAAAGGATGATTTGAGAGTTAGATTCGTATTCGCCTCAAACCCAGGATGATGAGGATGACAAACGGAACCGGTAGAAGAAGCCTGATGTTCAATAATGTGTGAACTGTTAGTTGAACGATAGTGTAGCTGGGTGGTCGCCAGTAAGTTGAGGTCGGTGCGGTGTAGGCGTGGTGGAGGAAAGAAGCGGCCCGTGTAGTGGGGCTGATGTGGTGGAGACGTAGTGCCTCATGTTTGGTGTGGTGGAGGGTGGCAGGGGCCTGTGCAATGGGGCTATTGATGGAGGGTCGCCATGGCTAGTGTAATGGGGGTTGGTGTGGTGGAGTGTGGCAGGTGTTGAGTAGTGGAGAATGACTATGGCGGGTGTTGTGTGATGGAGAACGGCATTGGCAAGTGTGGTGTGGTGGGGGATGGCAGTGGTGGGGCTGGTGTGGTGTGATGGAGGGTGGCAGTGGTGGGGCTGGTGTGGTGTGGTGGAGGGTGGCAGTGGTGGGGCTGGTGTGTCAAGGGTTACGGGTCACTTTAATCTGTACCTGGTTCCCCCTGCCGTGCTGACCTCCCCTCCCCCTCCCTCTGTGCTCCTGGGCCTTCCCCCTTCCCCATGCTCGTTGACTCCCACCCCCTTCCCCTTGCACCCGGACCCCCTCCCTGTGTTCCATTAGACTGTCCCGACCCAACCTCAGTTGACCCCTTTTGACCCCTCTCACCAACCCTGACCCCAGCTGGGCTTCCCCTGGGATCTCGCCTTACCCCCTGCGGATTCCTTCCTGACCTCACCGGATTTACTCTGACCCCCACTGGATTACTTTAACCCACTGGACCATCTCTCGAGCTCCAGTGGCCAGCCAGTGGGTGTGGTACGGTTGTGGTTGAGACAAGGTGGGACATTTTGATCGCTCGTTACGTCCTGTCGTCAACTGCCTGCCTTGCTCCTTCCCGCCCAAGCCGTCGAACGCGCCGATAGCCATCCAGGAATTCATATTGCGTAAATTTTCCAGCATTATTTTCCCTCCTGAGAGACATGACAGGACTGAGACACCAGTGTCAAAAGTGTCCTTTAAAGTGAGCGTCGGATCCTGTCGCAAGAGGGCCTCCCTGGCTGGGTTGTGACCAACAGTTTTTTGTCTTGTGTTTGGCTGTTTACGAATTGCAGGCTGACGGATGGAGGGAGATTTCCATGTCGACTTTCCAAACCTATTGTCTCCCAGGTCTGTAATACCTTATCTCGTTTTTACTTTTTGCCTGAATACCCCAAGATCTCCCCCTTTGGGGGGTTCCCGCAGTGCTCAGAAAGGCAGCCACGTCCGCCGGGTGGGACCACGGTCCAAGAAATGCGGTGATGTCTGTGTGGGTTTCTGGGGTGAGCTCAAGACAAATAAGGGTTCGGTGTCTTAAGTGTGGAGTTGCGCCATAGGTATGAAGGGTCTTGCGATATGGTGAATCGGTGTTTATAACGTTAGAAGGTTACCGGCATCTTAATTTTCAAAGCGGATTGACACGGCAGAAGCTTCCGTTCTCAGTTCGGAGTTCGTGTGGATCCTTTGTAGCTAGTGGGCCCTTGAACATACTTATGGTCCTGGGTCCAGAGTTTGGTGGGTGGTAGGTGGATTCAGTGGGACCCCTGAGGTAGTGGAGGGCCTTGCATCTCCAGAGTTAGGTTGGTGGTGGTTCAGGCCCCTGGATGTAGCAGGGATCTGGATCCATAGATTGATGGGTAGGGTCTCTGGAGTGAGGTGAGGTTTCTGGGTCCAGAGGCAGCATCGCTGGACTGTGGCTGCCAGTGGCTAGAATTTTGTGGGTGGGCGGCGGGCGGCCGATTACTGGGCGGCCTGATGGTAATGGCGGGCCGACCCGTGTTTATTGGCTGGGCGGCGGCGAAGGCTGACGACCAGTGTGGTGGTTGTGGTAGGTAAGGTTGTGGTGGTGTAGGTAGTGGTGATTGGTGTGTGTGGTGTTGTGGTGGCCGTGGTGATGGTTGGGGTTGGGATGGTAATCGATGGTTGTGGGTGTGGGTGGCAAAGGTGTTTGGTTGTAGGTGTGGGTGGCAAAGGTGTTAAGTAGCGATAGTTAGGGTTGTAGTGGTGGTTAGTGGTATGGAGTTGGGTGGATTTGTGGTGATGGTGGCAGGCAGTGATGAGTTGGGCTGTGGTAGTGTTAGGTAGTGGTTGGTGTGGTGGCCTGACTGCCCCGTTAGACCACCAGCAGCCAGGCCCACAGGTCTTCCTTCCTTCCTTCCCCCACAGAAGCAAACGAATCCTGAAAGACACTTAAGGACGAACCCCCTCCCCCATGCCTGTGGAAGGGGAAGGTGAAGGGGAAAGGGGGGGGGGCTTACGTGAAAACACAGTACTGTGTGGGTCACGTATGTGGAGGGGAGGGGGGGGACACTTGAGCTATGCCGCTACGATAACACTTAATTACACCTGGTGTACTAATTATCCTTGTTTATTAAGACTCGTACTCTGCGTGGACGTTAATTAGAATTCGTAAGTAAAGAAAGATGATAGTTTATTTGAATGTATATTTGATGTGTTCCGGTGCGTTATCTCTCGATGGGGTGCAAGACGTTTTACTTGTACCGCGGAGTTATATCGGGTACCGCCACTTGCCTCTTGTGAGGAATGGTTTGCCACTGGAGGCATTGGCCTGGGAGTCCTTCCCCCTTCCAACGCCCCAGCTTAAGTTTGCAACGTCCGAGATTGGGCCTTGGGGGACCTCCCCTGCAACGCCTCAGCTTGGGTTGTCATGGCCGGTGGCCTGGGACACACAGCTGGGGTGTACAGCGCGGAAGATCCCGGCTCGGCCGGGTGCGATGGGGCCCTCCCGGGTCTTCACTAGGCAACCAGGTCGTCTTGACACACACACACACACGACGGCACGACCCTTGGACTAGACAGTACGACCTTTGGGCAAGACAGCTGGATCTTTGAAAGTGATCCTCAAGAGAGAGAGTCGTACGGAAGGGCCGTGCAGTCGTAGTCAAGGACCTTAAACAGTCGCGCTCAAGGGCCCTAAGGCCGTGCTCAAGGGGTACAGTATAGTGCTGAAGAGTCTTATTGTCTCGCTCAAGGACGTCCTGACCGTCTTGCTCAAGTATCGTCGTGCTGAAGAACGCGTGTCATCAGCCGATCTCAAGGGGTTAGGTTAAATAAGGTTATCTGTCCAAGTGTAAAGCTCGCCCTTTCCAGGCATCTGTGTATCGCCTGGGGTTCCAGTCCCGGCCTGGGCGTCTTGTGGCTTGCTCCCACGCAGCCATTGGTACATTCCCAACCTGGGTTTCGTGTGGTACGCTCCCACGTACCCTTTACCTTTAACGCGGTCAAAGATATTACAATTTTGGGAATTGCGTTCAGGTGAAGAGTTTACGTGTATGTAATGGCAGAGCGCGTCGAATGGGGCTTCCGTCCCACACTGGGAGTGTGCTGGTGTGGGGCGAGAGGGAGGAAGAATGGGGTGAGAGGAAGTGAGTGAGTGGGAGCTTTATGAGGATTGGGAGAGGCTTCAGAGCAAGAAATGTTAACTAATGGTTTAAGAAAGGAAATATTAGCAATTTCAGAGGCGCGTGTGTGTGATTACTATTTGTGTGTTCCTGATACAGTTTTGCACGTGTGTGTGTGTGTGTGTGTGTGTGTGTGGAGAGAGAGAGAAAAGGAGGGTAAAGAAAAAAGACAAGCCAATTCAGCGTAAAAAAGAGGTGAAGAGGTGATCTAATACAAGTATTTAAGATCCTCAAAGGCTTCGATAATCTCGATCTAACAAGCCACTTCAGGATAGATTCCTGTGATTTCACCCGCTGTAGCGGGCAAACCGTTTTGCCTCAAATGAGGCCAATTACTTTTTCTTCAACGGGATTGTTAACATATGGAATGATTCACCAGTTAGAGTACTTGAAGGCAGTGCCATAGAAACGTTTAAGCATCGACTTGATAGATATCTCGCTTCAAACGTACGACTGACAGTACTTCCACCTCGTTTTGTGCTGTCCCAACCAGCCTCGCTAGGACCCCGTTGCCTCTTGCTGTTTCAACGCCCTCGTATTCCTTTAAAACGACCGCGAAGAGAACGACCACCTCCACGCCCAGGACGCAGAAGGGCGCAGAGGTGTTTGTCGACATGGGCGACAAGGAAGTCGCCCACGACTCCGGGGCTGCAAGGTGCCCACGACCCAAGAGATGCAAGGCGACCTGACCCTCAGGATAAGGGACGTCCACAACCCAGGGATAATGTCAACAAAGACCCCGGAAGTACAACACTCACACCATTCCAGGTATACAAGACACTCACGACCCCTCTTATACGACCCCAGGCATACATAGCGACTGTTCCAGGACACAGGACGACTATACACAACGACTACGGGAATGCATGATGGTAATTCCCCCGGGGTTACGAGACGAGCATGACCCTGGGGTTATGAAACTAGTAAAACCCCATTGACAAGGACGACCCCCTCCGCCTGCGTCGTGATGGAGGAAGCAAGAGGAGGAGGAGGAGGAGGTGTGGGGGTAGGAGGTAAGGCGGCGCGGCGTCAGCCTGGAGCCGACCTTTACCGTCGGTCGGGACAGATGGTCCTACATGGAGCCCTTCTTGCATGCATTTCTAAGCAGCGACGGCAGGGAGGCGGGGGGTGCTGGGTCCGACGCTTGCGCTCCCCCTTCCCCCCCCCCCCCTTTGCTGCTGCGTACCCCAGCCTCCACCTTTTCACGGAACCGCTGATAACATCTAGTGTTTGCGTCCTACTTCCTGGTAAGTGGAGGGGCCATTGCGTGCCTGGGCCAGGAAGGAACCCTCGTTACCTGCATGCACTTTCCATGAAGACCTGCCTCCTCCTCCTCCCCCACCCGGACCCTCTGCCCTGTTGGCCCACCACACTGACTGCCGACGGCTCCTCGTCCACCCAAGTCCTACCAGGTTTTTTGTAGAAATCCAGGCGGCACACCTCCCCTCTCTGGCTTCACTCCATCAGCACCACCAGTACAGCCGCTGCCTTCACGACAGCCACGCAGGTTACTACGCCACCACAACTACCACCGTCATCGTAACACTGCCTTTTTCGACCATTCACAGTACCTTCGCTCACCACACCCACCACTAGAGGGAAGAGGGACACACACAGCTGCCCATGAGACGGAAGATACGTCACTGGTTTTGGAGGGATGATGACAAATGACGTCGCTCATGGGTAACACCAGAGGGAACTGTCGAATCCGCGATGATTCTGATGAGAGGTTGGATACTTAGAACATTCAGAACGAGACAAATGATATTTTATCAGTAACGTCCCATTTCAAAGCATTTGTTCTCTCTTCACCTGACAGCCGGTGTGTGTTGCTGACCATACATGGCCGGAGATGTTATTGGGCTGGTGCACGCCCAAAGGTCCTGTACCCTCCGTATCTACTTCATGAAAAATCAGAATGACTGGAACTTACTTGAACGCTTAAGATTGATCTCATTCGGGCACAGACGCAAGAGATACAGGCTAACACGTACACTCACAAAACACACACACATGTACACACAGCTGTGCTGAATAATACGACGATGATGTCTTACGGCGGTAGTAGAAATTCAGCGAAGCGGAGAGGTTCTGTGTAAAGCATCGTATGAATAACGCAAAGGAAAATATCACAAATGTCAGAGGAGCGGCCCATGTCTGCTCAGCCCACTACCGTCAGGTATAAGAAGCGCCGTGGAAATGCCTCTGGTCCCTTGGAAAGAAAAAACAATTGGACCACTTCCTCCGGGGGAACCAGAGCAGCCAGGCTGCGCAACCTGCGCTGAGCACAGACATGCAGCATCAAACAGCCTGTGAGATCAGGCTCTCAGGAGAGGAGTTTGGTCACAGACTGAGGTGCTGGGTAAGTGATACTCCCTGAAATTTTCGTATGGTAGACTTTATACTACCACGTTTCACCACCATCATCCACCTGCATGTTCTCCTCCACAAGCCTCTCGGCCAACTCCACCTTCCCCTCCACCAACACCACCACCGTCAAATATTCCTCCTCCTCCTCCTCCTCCTCCTCCATCACCACCACTTCTTCCACCACCAGTACTACTTCCTGCTGCTTCACCATCGCCTTCAACACCTCCTCCAACCACCATCACCACCACCCTCGCTCCCACTCCCTCCCTCACTGTTCCTTCCAGAAGGCTTTTGATGGATTCCCTTGATATGCATCTTGATGGATTATCTATAGATAATGAACGAAGGACTAGTAGCGCAGATGGGCGTCTGACGCCTAGTTGCTGCGTGTACATATGTCTGCATGTTTGCATGTTTGGATGTGTGCGATTCTTTACCTTGTGCGAATCAGGCAGTGCCCGAAGTGCTGCCTCTGACGGGCCACACCATCCCAGGGTGTAGGCGGGCTGGGCCACAGTGGGCAGGCGGGCTGTACCAGCCTAGTGAGTAAGCGGGCGGGCCACAACAGCCCAGGGCATGGGCGAGCGGGCTGATGGTCAGCTGATGGTCTGTGTGATAGATAGCTTATGCTAGTGGACCACGCCAGAGCTAATGACCACAGGAGAGAGCTATTGGACCGCACCAAAACAAGCGAACCGCACCGTAGCGGGTGGATCACGCCAGGAATAACCACTGATATTTTCAAGCTTTGAGATTTGGATGATAGATTAGCGACGAACGTGCCACAAGTCTGAGACGGTAGTCTGTGTCGTACTGTGTACCAGGCCACAAGCTTAGGGCGTTGGTAAGACGTAACAGACATTGAAAGAACGTGGGTATATATGGTTGTAAATCAGAGGCAAGTTATTATACATGACTACGAGCACAGCACACGCTACAGGTTGGGTCGATACACACATACACTGCCAAGTACATATACGCATACAACTTCTGTACTGTAAAAAGGCGTCTCTGTCTCCTGCCTGTGGACAAGCAAAGTAAGTTGCCAAACGCTCGACAGCTAACCCCATATACATTTGCCGCAAATTCATCCATTTCCTTGGCAGGATAGAAATTGCTGGCTATTTGGATGATATAGTTGCGGGAAAATATGTTAGTGTTCAGCAGGAAGGTTATTCCGATAATGTGGGGTGTATGAAGAGAAAGTATGGCGGAGGTGAGTGATTATACCAATGAGCAATGCCATTCCGTCGTTCTCCGACAAAACACAACAAGGGTTTACAGTTGTCGGAGCGTCGTCTCATTGGACGTCCCGATCCAAAGTCCAGTGGCCAGCAGGTCAAGCTGTACCCCAGCCCTTCTGAGGAGGCAGCACTCAAGGGTCCAGAGGACCCGAATCTTATAATAGTAGAGTATGAAAGAGAAAAAAAAAACTTTATTACTTCAGTTATATCTTCAACTGTATCAGCGTCAATATCTAAAATATTTACAGAGTTCATAAACCCTGAGAGCCGGAGGCCTAAAGTCTGTGATAAAGATACAGAGTATTATGCAGTGCTGTAGAGTGTGTTTATATGGTACATCACATAACTTACAGTGAGTTGTATCTACTGTTGTGTAACGTTCTGCCCTGCCAGGTATATCTGTACCCCATACTAATGTTGGCTGTTACAGTGTCTATTTCTGGTCTTGTTCTTACTACAGGAGTGTTCATTGATAAAGTGCCTGTCATGATACTTGATACTAGAGCTACCTGTTTTCTCAGTATCTCTGAGTAGTGCTAGGTCACCGAAGGCTTTACGAATTACAAAATTACTTGTTATACACTAGTTAATGTCTGCCTCTGGCTGGCCTGCTTGGCCATCTTGTCAACATGATCATGATAGTTAAACCCGACGGGAGAGGGAATCCACAGGAACTGTATATTGAGCCCCTTGTAAGTTGGATTTGCATGCAGTTGACAGTAACATTACATGCTGGTTAAAAAATAGTTCAGAGAGCTGAGAACTGTCGTGGAATCATTTGTGTTAAGGATTTTATAAAAGTTGTTGATAAGGTACGCCAGTTTCATGTGTTCTGTTGACCCAGTTGTTGAGGCATACACTGGTGGCCTGGGTACATCCACCTCCTCTGTTGCCTTTGACACACACACTGCCGACCCTTCCATTCTCACGTAAGGAACCGTCAGTAAATATTAGTTTACACGTTAGGGTCGTGTAGGTTAACTCACTGTCAGTGCTTCTTAATGTTATGATCTTAAGCTGTTGAGAACTGAACTGATATTTTATGAACACCTGAACGTGATTTATGTCAGCTCTCGTGGCCGTCCAGGGTTCACTTCTAATGGGGGGAGGATCTGATGCGATGGGAGAGACGATATTTCTGATATGAAGGTATGTGATGTAAAACAGTGTCCGGTAACGTCTATGTTTATTACATAGCACGTACTTAAAGACCCACTGAGGTGGAGGAGGAGGGACAATTGCTAGGTCGTTGTTTGACTCGGGAGGCAGCGGCAGGACGTTTGAGACACTTGGCTCCCCTAACCGTGATAAGGATCTGGAGGCTGACTGTGTTGGTGGGTTGTGGTGGTTCTATTAGACAGCTAGTCCACAGGATAGCTTCCTCATCTCGGCATCAGGAGGACGGCCAGGCCAGACGATGCCCGACCTTCCCTTACTCCAATAGGAATCCATAGGAAGAACCAGTGGCCTCAAGCTAAGTCAAGCGAGGTCACATCCCTCCCGGTGGTACTACATTAACTTAAGATCATCCAGAAGTTCTTAGCCATTTGATTCCCTGGATGCAGGGTAGTGCCTGTGCAACCTATAATGTATCGCAATCACTGAGGCCCACCAGACCCTGGACCTTTTGCGCACTCCTTATCTTCTTTTGCTCTACCGCCCACGGGATGGGCAGTAGTGCACAATGAATTTACCGCAGTTGCGGCAAAAATTAAGAAATGATCCGAGCTACATATCCTGACAATTTTAGGTGAATGATGTGCTTTATTAGTCATGGGAGAGAGTAAGTTGCTTATGAATGGTTTCGTCAGGAAGAAGGAAATGTCGGTGTGTTGCTCTGCACACCAGGCCGCTGTTTTGCCCCTGCTTCTGGTCGGGTCACCCACGGTGCCCTCTCGCATCTCCTCCTCTCTCTGGTTAGGCGAAGCAGGGGCGCTACCAGCCCCTTCTACCGGCTGGTGTGGTGTGCCAGGGGCGGCGGCATGTATCACTACGTCCGGATACTCCTGCCAGACCTCTGGTGTGGTGAGCCAGGGGTGGCGTGGCCTGGTGGGAAGACTTTCCTGCAAGCCTCTGAAGGGACAGCGTCCTCCTGTCTGAGGATGTCCACTGTAAGTTGCCTAATCTGCCTCGTTTCTAATAACTTAAACGCTACGACCTATGATAATTCCGTTGGTGATGGTGTGCAGGGCCAACTACCACATGTTATCGCGACAGAGGACCTACCTGCCTGCCTGCCTTCCTGAGGGCGCGGGTGGGAGGTGGGGAACCCGAATGTGGTGGGCTGGTTGGCGATGTGTGGCGGGTGGCTGGCTGGTGGTGTAGGCCGGGCCAAGCCTGGGCCACGGCCGCCTGGAGTTTGCGCCTTCACCCTCGTGTTGCCTCCTCTAACATGTCATTACAGCAGTTAATACCACCAGCATCCGACCTATTAATTATGGCGGCAGTGGCCAGTGTGAGGGCGCCGGGAATGAGCCGCACCGACTCCATTATAAATCCCCGCCCGGCGGGGACCTTCCGCGCTGGTATGAACTGTTGGGACGCCATGCGGTCCGTCCATCGCGGGACGGTAAACAAGTTGGTAACATCGGCGGTGCGGGGTTGCCTCCCCCCGCAGGTAGGGTCAGCCGTCCTCTTGTGAAGGGGATTACTGGAGAAGTGAAAGTTGGACAGATTCCCGCCGACCTGTGCGTGTGAAGGTCCGGGTGTGGGCCAGGCTGATGACCCGCCAGGACCATCCTCCCGCCCGCCCGGACAATCGATACAGGACATCCCCTCCCACCCCGGCCTGCTTCCCCCCTCCCTCCCCCACCTTACCCTTCCCTGGTCTGCCTACCTCCTGTCCCTCCCATCGTGGCCTACCTCCACACCCTACCTATATTTTGGCCCGTTTGCCTCTTCCATGCCTTGCCTGCTCGTCTCTTCCTCGCGCCTTCCCAGGCCTACTCCTCTCCCTCCCCAGGCCTGCGAACCTTCGTTCCCTACTTGCTTCTCTCTCTCCCACGGATGCCTCCCATCCTTTAGCTTTTCTTCTTGTCCTGCTGTGTGATCCATTGTTTCCGTCTCTCTCGTATTACTGTTGCGGACTCGTCCGTGGCAGTCGTCGTCATTTATAGGGATGTTCTCTTCTCCTTTGGCTGGAGTTGAAACGGCCGGTTCGGCTAGTGCTCCGGTACCCCCACCATAGGATGCGAGGCTTGCCTTCCTCGCCAGCACCTTCCGTGTACCCTCTTCTTCTACTGAGTCGCTCCTCTTAAAGGTAAAACAAAAATATAAACTTCTCAACCGGTGAATAATACAACATCGTATGATGATCTTAGGCCCAAGGTGTCCTTCCAGACTCAAATGGTTCAGCTGTGGTTCCGTAACTGTATCAGTGACGCTGCCTATCATCAGAAGAACGTTTTACTTTTATCAGGGAGTCTGGTGCTGTTACTTTTCTCCCTCAACCACGCATTCCATCCGTGACGGCTGGATATACCATCGATGATCGTGACCCACTATGTCGTTGTAGGCAGCAGTAAGACGGTTGCAGATGGACTGACCACCGTGACATGTGTGGTGCGGTAGATGGTAGGGGCTTTGGGAGGCCTTATGTCATCCAAACCTCAGAGGCTGTGGCCACTGAAGGGTAGCATTCCATGATAAGTTTTGACCAAAACAGACCCGGTGGGCGTAACGATCCTATAAAGGAAAAAAAAAGAAACAAGGACCCCGCTCTAAGGCCCGCGATGATACACCATTTCTCCCGAAAGTACCATCATCTGCACCTCTCACACTTTGCTCTTTATTGAACTCGGAAATGTTAGGAATATTTTAGCTCCCTCTGGATCTCACCCGGGGCTAGTGTGTAACCTGATCCGTTGGGGGAAGTTCGAACGATGGCCGTGTCCGCCAAGATGGATTGCTCCTGTGAAGGAATTCAGAGATAATGTATATATTCTGCAGGAGCCTTGGGACGGGCGCGGGTTGCCCCAGGCAGGGTGACTGCCCCCAGAAGTCCGATTCTCGCGAGGCCACAGGGAAGGTGACTGCCCCCAGAGTTCCGAGTCTCTCGAGGCCACAGGGAAGGTGACTGCCCCCAGAGTTTCAAGGGTAACTGCTCCAGATGTCCGAATCTCGCAAGACCACAGGGAAGGTGACTTTCCCAGAATTCCGAGTCTCGTGAGGCCATAGGGAAAGTGACTGCCCCCAGAGGTCAGAGTCTCGTGAGGTCAAAGTTAGGGTGACTGCCCCAGAGGTCGGAGTTTCGCGAGGCCACAGGAAGGGCATGTCTCGCGAGGCCACAGGACTACCACTAGGGATGCCAAAACAGCACATCGTTAGAACTTGTAAAAAGAGCAACGCACCAGCACTTAGCAGGCTCATTATCTCTGTCAGTGAGGGCCATGTCCCCGGACAGGAGAACCTGGGTTAACTCGAGCCGGGTTATATACTGTCGGCAGACCTGGCCTCGTCACAGCTGTGACTCTTTGCCCCGACCCAGGTTGGTACCCGTTCATCATTTGTTTCACTCTGTGGGTCCTGAGAGCCTGTGGTTGCCATGTAGCCTGTGATTTTTCTGAGTGCTCTGTTTTATACGGTTTGCAGCTTTTGATTGCAGCTTTTGACGGGGTGGATGACCAGGCAAGGGATGGTGACGCGGAAGAATTGCCTGTAGAGGGGAATAGGAGATACATTTTCTGTGATATAGATAAGAAATAACACATCAGAATTAAAACATATTGAAAACGAGTGATGAATCGTGTACCTACGTGCCCACCTGCGACGAGATGTTGCCATATAGCAGGGCTAGCGCGTAACGCTCACCGCAGGGAAATCTAGAGTTAAGAAAAACGAGTCGTGTGAGTTGGTGTTGTCCAGTGTATGAGATAGAGAGATTGCATGCTTGTGGACTGAATGCCAGCAGCCCACGTATGGGTAAGGCAGAAAGAAACACGTACCTGGGCCAAAGAAGTGAAGCTGACAGCCACTGAAGTGCTAGATCGCTGCGCTACTGTACCTAAACCCTCCTTATGCCTGAGAATGACAGAGAAAGAGGGCGGAGATAAACCATAATTATACAAACAAGCTACAGGAGACGAACTTGAGCCAGCCGAGATGAGATCTAGGAAAAGCCATTGACGAAGTTTGATTACAAATGTGGCAGCTACGTACAGTAGAGAGACTAGAAAGGCCGACATTCGTGAGCGACTGCAGTATATCTCCCTCCATACTATAATTCGTGAGCGACTGTCCTATATCACCTTCCACACTATCATTCGTGAGCGACTACAGTATATCTCCCAAAACACTATCATTCGTGAGGGACTGCTGTATAAATCAATCTCCCACCACACAGTTACTCACCATCATTTTCACTGCTGAGGAAGCCACCGCCATACTCGCCTTCACAACCCCTTTCGACAAACCTACACTCACTACACCCTCGACAAGAGTATCTTCACTACACCCTCATCAAATTCATATAAGCTACACCCTCATTTTCACAACACCCCCGTACCTGTGGTAATTGATCTGATCCTGATTCATCTTCACTACAGCACACCACAACTTCACTACACCGGGCACGCCGCTGGCCTTTTGACCATCTTCATTTACTCCCTCACCTTCACCACACCTTTGACGCCACTGTCCTTTGACCTAATCCCTTACGGGCGCATGCCGGGCTAGAGGCCGCCATAAGTTATGTAAGAGTCCGTTCCGGTCGCATAAGGAGATGGGTCAGCGCTAGCGGACAGTATAGTCAGCAAAAGCAACGCTAAGTGGAAGGACGTTTTGATGAATTAGGATCATGTTAGCCTCTCTTAAGGCAACATGAATCATGTGGAGAGGTGTTAGTTATCAAGACGGAACATTTTTATTTCATTCACTTGATATATAAACCTTTAAAAATGATAACACAGGGACAATGAAGAAACACAGCTTCTTGGTTTGATGATCTCGGAAACCCGGTCCCAAATGTATATACCCCGTCCGGGCCTACGGCCAGCCGTGGTGCTGGTAGCGGACACTCAGCCAATACCTTCCCCGTGAGCAGTGCAGGCGAAGAGTTGCAGGAGAGTGGCCTCTGGCTCTGATGAGTGTTGTGTACTCAGGTAACATAACCAGTCAGATAGGATGATATTTTGAATCTGATCATCGTCAATAATGTACGCCTGATCATCATCGTAAAGATACGCTGTACTCAGATCACAGCTTAGTCAATCACCTGTGAAGAATGGATAAATAACCATCAGAATCCACCTTGACCCGCTGCTGGAGTGAATTTAGATTACTGACCGGCTGAGCATCAGAGGAATGTCTGGAATTTTTGACCACAGAAGTACCCCAGAAATATTACACGGAACTTAGGATTCTACACGAAACTTGAGACGGAGAGCAAAGAGCCATTCGTCTGAGAGGAAGAAAATATCTTCATACTCGAAGGTCGAATTAAGCCAAATCTCATTTTCTCTTAAGGATCAGAACTGCACAAACACAGACGATAATAAGGCGGTGACCAATGCCCTACAGTGGCAATATGAACGAGTGTTCACTGAACCAAGCAACCTAACCTAACCTAATGCTTAATGACTCACATAACATCTTAAACAGTGATCCACCCCACAGCATGCAGCTGAGTTCGCTACCATTATCGCTGGACTTCGATAGGGTCATCTTTTACAACTGGAGCAGTCTCTTAGAACTTGTCCCCTTTAAAGAAATGCTGTACACCATTAGCACGGTTTATTATTTTACTTTTCCTATTTTGAGATTAGTGAAGACAAGATGTGAATTGACAAAATTCACAACATTACTCTTACCCAAGATAGCCACAGCCCAGACCTAGACGCTGCATTTACCGACAGTCAAGACTCAGACGCTGCTGTTGACGATAGTCAAGACCTAGACGCTGCAGTTGGCTGTAATCGAGACCCAGACAGTTGGCGATATTCAAGACCCAGACGATGTGGTTGGCGACAGTCAAGATCCACGCCCTGCTTTCAGCGACATTCAATACCCACACGCTATATCTAGCGACAGTCAAAACCCCAGACGCAGAAGTTGACGACAGTCAAGACCCCCTTACGCTGCAGTTGGCGACGGCCAAGATCCCGACGCTGCTGTTGACGATAGTCAAGACCTAAACTCTGCAGCTGGCGATATTTAATACCCAGACGCTGCTGTCGACGTTACGTTGCAGTTGGCGACAATCAGGACCCCGACTGTACAATTGGTGACAGCCAGGACCCAGACGCTACAATTGGCGACAGTCAGGACCCAGTCGTTGTAGCCAGCGGCAGTCAGGACTCAGACGCTGCTGTTGGCGATAACCAGGACTCAGACGCTTCAGCTGGCGACAATCAGGATCCAGACACTGCAGCTGGCGACATTGAGGACCTAGACGATGCAGTTGGCGACAGTCAGGACTCGACGCTTTAGTTGGCGACATTCAGTGCCCAGACGATGCAGTTCGCGACAGTCAAGACCGAGTCGCTTCAGGACTCAGACACTGCAGTTGGCGACATTCATGACCCAGACGATACAGTTGGCGAGAGTCACGACCCAGACGATGCAGTTGGCGACGGTCAGAACCCAAACGATGCATTTGGCGACGGTCAGAACCCAGACAATGCATTTGGCGACAGTCAGGACCCAGACGATGCATTTTGCGACAGTCAAGACCCAGACGATGTAGTTGGCGACAGTCAGGACCCAGACGATGCAGTTGGCGCCATCAGGACCCAGACGATGCAATTAGCTACAGTCAGGACACAGACGATGCATTTGGCTACAGTCAGGACCCAGACGATGCATTTGGCGACAGTCAGGACCCAGACACTGCATTTGGCGACATTCAGGACCCAGACGATGCAGTTGGCGACAGTCAGGACCCAGACACTGCATTTGGCGACAGTCAAGACCCATACGCCGCAGCTGGCGACATTGACGAACCAGACGATGCATTTGGCGACAGTCAGAACCCAGACGATGCAGTTGGCGACAGTCAGGACCAAGACGCTAAATGTGGCGGCCATCGGGAAGCTGCTGGAGCATCACCAGGCTACTTCGTGAAGGCGGCCATTGTGCATAATAAGAGGGCGGGCGGAGTGTGACTACAACCCACCCGCAGTACGACACATCTTCCGCCCTTGCACAAAGCCGCGGTCGGAAGGAGATCCGCCCTCGCCAATTACGGCTGGCCAAAGGGCGCCGCCGCCGCCATGAGCGATGTAACGGCGGTAGTCGACCTACCACCAACGTGACGAAGATCAATGGTCCCGCCTCTTCACCAGTCGAACCCGCGGAAGTGCGTCCCGCCCCAGCACCACAGCCGTCGCTGCCGGGAACATCCTCCCTGCTGCAGGACCATTGTCACCATCACTATAGCCCGGGTCTACCTCACCCCTACCATTAGGGCCAGCCTCCCTCACCCCTGCTGTAAGTGCCAGCCTCCCTCACCCCTGTCACAAGTGCCAGCCTCCCTCACCCCTATCACAAGTGCCAGCCTCCCTCACCCCTGTCTCAAGTGCCAGCCTCCCTCGCCCGTGCCACAAGTGCCACCTCCCTCACCCCTGTCACAAGTGCCACCTCCCTCACCCCTGTCACAAGTGCCAGCCTCCCTCAACCCGTCAACGCTGTCCGTCCACGCCCCACCACAGCAATGTTTCACGCCAACCATGAGTTTTGAACGCCAGGCCTCCCATCCACGGTGTGACCAGCGTCAACTCGGGTTACCCTCCCGTCCAGCACTGAAGGCTTCGGCGCCGCCTGCCTGCCTCCCCTCCACCACCCCCGTCCCCCCTCCCCGCATGAAAACGAATGGTTGGTGCTGCCAGCAGTCCCCGGCCGCTGTGCTGGTGAGTAGTGCTGTACTGCAGGCTCAAGGAGCAGCACCTCCCGGAGCTGCGTGGTAGTTAGCGAGTACTGCTGCTGCTGCACGTAGTGTGACATAGGGCTGCTGGGTGGTGGCTAGCGAGTGCTGCTGCAGGTTGTGCCACCTGAAGGAGGCAGATGATGGTTAGCGAGTGCTGCTGCAGGTGGCGTGAGGTAGGTGATGGTTCCGCGGGTAGTGCTGCTGCAGGTGGTGTGACTTGGGGGAGGGAGGTGGTGGGGGTTAACAATCTGTCCTGCTCCAGCTGGGTGTGAGGAGACCTCGTCAGCCGGCGCCAGTACCTGTGTAAAGAGAGAGAGAGAGAGAGAGAGAGAGAGCGCTTCCCTACCCTGTCTTTCCTGGACCGCCGCTGTACACTGTGCTTCTCTTCCCATGGCACTGACGGAAGCCTGCGGCGTGGTGACGAGTTACGCTGTGGACGCCACAGTATGCAATGCTATTCTAATAAACGGCTCATTATTAACGTATATACTAAGGGAGGAAATATCCGACTTCAGTGGTGGCCAGATTTGATTTTCGTGGTTATTCTTGATTTCGTTAAAGAAAAGACGACAGTTACGTCGAAGGATTTGCTGTTAAAGTTTGTCAAGAGTGTTCCCAGGTGCCGGTAATGGTAGTGAAACATGCATGGCGACAGTCTTAGATACTGTACTGTAGCCTTCATTGTTGCCAGGCAGTATTATGTTGCCTGACACTATTGTGTTGCCTAGAAACATGTGTTACCTAACAGCATGTGTTGCCTGGGAGCATGTATTGTCTAATAGTACGTTTTGCTGTGTAAAGCTGTAACGTTTGCCCCACGTACGCCCCTCGTGTTGTAGAAGGCGACTAAAGGGGGAGGGAGCGGGGGGCTGGAAATCCTCCCCTCCTGTTTTCACTTTTACAAAAGAAGGAACAGAGAAGGGGACCAAGTGAGGATTTTCCCCTCTAAGGCTCAGTCATCTGTTCCTTACGCTACCTCGCTATCTTGGGAAATAGCGAATACGTATGAAAATATATATAGAAATCAGATTTTACTAGGAGGTCTGTGTGTGAAGGATTTATTGTTATTATTTCTGTTATTATTATTATTATTATTATTATTATTATTATTATTATTATTATTATCATTTGAACATTGCCGACGAAACCTTAGGGCTTCCAGATATGGCAGTAGGCGACCAGCCTGTAGTCTCTAGGGTATCGAGTGGTGCTCATGGGTTTCAGGAATCCGACTGTACAAGAATAATGACTAGTTTGGCCGTGTATCAAGTACTCGAGTGTCGGGCGGCTGGCAGCGGGGACAGGGCCGGACAGCTGGCAACGGGGGCAGGGCTGGGCGGCTGGCAGCGGGGCAGGGCAGGGCAGGGCAGGTGGGGCTGGACCGGGCGGCTGGCAGCGGGGGTTAGGCCGGACGGCCAGCTGCCCCCGGGGAAGCGGGCGCCTCCATTCTCTAGCATGGCAGCACCAGCGACAGGCGGCATATATATATATATACACCTCACCTTTTCTAAAATACGGCATGTAGTCTACAACCAGTATGCCAGTTTTTCTTGTAAAGTTTCTTCAGTGACGAGAAA
>JAYMFT010400337.1:0-34241 GCA_038088735.1 Panulirus argus | reverse complement strand
TTTCAATTAGGGCCCGGCCTTGATGTGGACTTTTGTCCGTGACTGGAGCCTTCAACATAAAAAAAAGAAAAAAAAAAAATACCTGACACTTCGTAGGGCATAGTATAAATCTGGCTGTATGCTGGTCCTCAGACTTAAACCTTGGTTTGGTACAGTACACCTCTGGATGTACTGCATATCCCCAAACCTAACACTTCGTAAGGTACAGTACAAAACTGTCTGTACTGCAGGTCCCCACACATGACACTTCGTAAGGCACAGTAAACCTCCGGGTGTACAGCAGGTCCCCACACATGACACTCCGTAATGTACAGTACACCTTTGGCCGTACTTGATCTCCCAACACATGATACTTCGTAAGGTGCAGCACATCTTTGGATGTACTGCAGCTCCCCAGAGCTGATACTTCGTAAGGTACATCACACCTCTGGCTGTACTGCAGGTCCCCATACCTGACAAGACGTAAGTTACATTGCACCTTTGGATGTACTGTAGGTCCCAACACCTTACACTTCGTAAGGTACACTACGCTTTAAGCTCTACTGCAGGTCCCCAAACCTGAAAGTTCCTAATGCACACTACATATGTGACTGTAGTAGAGGACCCCACACCTTACGCTTTGTATAATACAGTACACCACTGGCTGTACTGCAGGTCCCTACAACTGAAACTTCGAAAATTACAGTACACCTCTGGCCGTATGTAGGTCCACACACTTAAAGTACAGTACACCTCTGTCTGTGTCGCAGGTCCTCATACCTGACAATTCGTAAGGTACAGTACACATATGTGTGTACTGCAAGTCCCTACACCTGACACTTCTTAAAGCACAGTACACCTCTGATTGTGCTGTATGTTCCCACACCTGACACCTCTTAAGGTACAGTACACCTCTGGCTGTACTGCAGGTCCCCACATCTGACACTTCGTAAGGTACATTACACCTTAAGCTTTACTGCAGATCTCCACATATGACACTTCCTGAGGCACAGGATACCTCTGGCTGTACTAGAGGTCCCCACACCTTACATTTTATTAAATACAGCATTCCACATGCTGTATTGCAGGTCCCTACACCTGACAAATCGTAAGGTACAGTACACTTCTAGCTCTACTACAGGTCCCCACAACTGACACTTCGTAAGGAACACTAAACATCAGGCTCTATTGCAGGTCCCACTCCTGACACTTCGCAAGAAATAGTACGCATCTGGCTGTCTTGCAAGTTCCCACATATGATACCTCTTAATGTACAGTACACCTCTGGCTGTACTGCAGGTCTCTACAACTGACACTTCATAAGGTACAGTCCAGCTTTGGCTTTACTACAGGTCCCCACAAGTGACACTTCGTAAGGTACAGAATACCACTTGACTGTATTGAAGGTCCCCAACCTGACACATCGTAAAATACAATGCACATCTTGATTTAATGCAGGTACCCATACCTGACACTTAGTACGCCACAGTACACCTCTGGTTGTACTGCAGGTTCCCACAACTAACACTTCGTAATGTAGGGTACACCTCTGGCTGTACCTCAAGTCCCCACACATGACACTTCGAAAGGTTCAGAACATCTTTGGTTGTACTGCAGTTCCCACACCTGACACTTCGTAAGGTAAAGTACATTTCTGGCTGTACTGCAGGTCCCCACATCTGACACTTCGTAAAGTACATTACACCTCTGGCTGTACTGCAGGTCCCTACACCTGACATGTCGTAAGGTAGAGTACACCTCTGGCTGTACTGAAGG
The DNA here is from genome assembly GCA_038088735.1 of Panulirus argus. NCBI lineage: Eukaryota > Metazoa > Arthropoda > Malacostraca > Decapoda > Palinuridae > Panulirus > Panulirus argus. The sequence continues at coordinate 32,486 of JAYMFT010400337.1, read as the reverse complement.
TATCCACACCTGACACTTTTTATAGCGCAGTACTTCCCTGGCTGTGCTGCAAATTCGAACTCATGAAACTTCTTAAGGCACAGTACACCTCTAGCTATACTGCATGTCCCCACACCTGACACTTCTTAAGGCACAGTACATCCCTGACTGTACTGCAGGTCCTAAAACTTCACACTTCGTAAGACTCAGTACACCTCTGGTTGTAATGCAGGTCCCCACATCTGACACCTCATAAGGGAGTACACCTCTGCCTATACTTCAGATCCCCATAAATGACTCTTCGTAGTTCACAGTACATCTCTGGCAGTACTGCATGTCCCCATACCTGATATAAGACAGGGTACACCTCTGGCTGTAGAGCATGTCCTCATACCTGACACTTCTTAAAGACACAGTACACCTCTGGCTGTACTGCAGATCCCCAAATCTGACAATACGTAAGGTAGAGTGCACCTCTGGCTTTAATGCAGGTCACCACACCTTACACTTCTTAGGGCACAGTACACCTCTGGCTGTAATGCAGGTCCTCCATTCCTGAAACTTCATAAGGTAGAGTACACCTCTGGTTCGTAGGATATAGTTCAAATCTGGCTGTATGAACGTCCCCAGACTTCAACCTTCGTTAGGTACAGTACACCTCTGGATATACTGCCTATCCCCACACCTAACACTTCGTAAGGTACAGTACACAGCTGGCTGTACTGCAGGTCCCACACATGACATTCATAAGGCACAGTAAACCTCCGGGTGTACTGCAGGTCCCCACCTATGACACTTCGTAATGTACAGTACACCTCTGGCTGTACTGCAGGTCCCCACACCTAACATTTCGTAATGTACAGTAAATCTCTGGCTGTATTGGTGGTCCCAACACCTCACACTTCTTAAGGTGCAGTACAACTTTTACTGTACTGCAGTTCGTCACATCTGACACTTCGTAAAGTACATTACACCTCTGGCTGTTCTCTAGGTCCCCATACCTGAAAAGTTGTAAAGTACATTATACCTCTGTCTGTACTGTAGGTCCCCACACCTGACACTTCCTAAGGCACAGTACAAGTCTGGATGTATTGTAGGTACCCACACCTAGCACTTCTTAGGGAGTAGTACACCTCTGGCTGTACTACAGATTGGAACACATGAAACTTCGTAAGGCACAGTACACCTCTGGCTATACTGCATGTCCCCACACATGACACTTCCTAAGGCAAGGTACACATCTTGCTGTACTGCAGGTCCCAACACTTAACACTTCATAAGACCCAGTACACCTCTGACTGTACTGCCGGTCCCCATATCTGACACCTCGTACGGTACAATGTACCTCTGCCTATATTTCAGGTCCCCACATATGACACTTCTAGATTCAGAGTACACCTCTGGCAGTACTGTATGTCCCCACGCCTGACACATCGTAAGGTAGAGTACACCTCTGGCTCTACTGCAGGTCCCCATACCTGACACTTCGTAAGTTACAAAACTCATCTGGCTGCATTGCAGATCCCCACACCTGACTCATCGTAAGGTACATTACACCTCTGGTTTTACTGTAGGTCCCCAGACATAAGACTTCGTAATGTAGAGTACACCTCTGGCTGTACTTCATGTCCCCACACATGACACTTCGTAAGTTGCAGTACATCTTTGGCTGTATTGCAGTTCCCCACAACTGACACTTCGTATGGTAGACTACACCTCTAGCTGTACAGCAGTTCCCCACGTCTGACACTTCATAAGGTACATTACACCTATGGCTCTACTGCAGGTCCCCACACCTGACAAGTCGTAAGGTACAGTACACCTCTGGCTGTACTGCAGATCCCTACAGCTTACTCTTCGTAATGCATGGTACACGTCTGGCTGTACTGAAGATACCCACACCTGACACTTCTGAAGGCGCAATACGCCTCTGGCTTTAGTGCAAATTCGAACATATGACACTCCTTAAGGCACAGTACACCTCTGGCTGTACGGCATGTCCCCACACCTGACATTTCATAAGGCATAGTACACCTCTAGCTGTACTGCAGGTCCTAACATTTTACACTTAGTAAGACCCAGTACACCTTTGGCTGTACGGCAGGTCCCCACATCCGACATTTCATAAGGTTTATTATACCTCTGTCTATACTTCAGGTCCCCAGAAATGACTCCTCGTAGTTCATAGTACACTTCTGGCAGTACTGCATGTCCCCATACCTGACATTTCGTAAGGTAGAGTACACCTCTGGTTATGCTGCTGGTCCCCACACCTGACACTTCTTAGAGACATAGCAAAACTCCGGCTATACTGCAGGTCCCCACACATGACATTTCGGAATGTACAGTACACCTCTGGCTGTACTGTAGGTCCCCAAACCTACTAATTCGTAATGTACAGTACACCTCTGACTGTACTGGAGGTCCCAACACCTTACAGTTCGCAAGGTGCAGTACAAATTTGGCTGTATTTCAGCTCCCCACATCCTACACTTCGCTAGGTATATTACACCTCTGGCTATATTGCAATTCCCCTACCTGACAAGTCTTTAGGTACATTACTCCTCTGGCTCTAGTATAGGTCCTACACCTTACACTTCGTGAGGCACAGGACAAGTCTGGTCGTATTGCAGGTGCATACACACATCTAACACTTCTTAAAGAGCAGTACACCTCTGACTGTACTGCAGATTGGAACACATGACACTTTGTAAGGCACAGTACACCTCTGGCTGTACTGCATGTCCACACACCTGACTTTTCTAAAGGCAAAGTACACATTTGGCTGTATTGCAGGTCAAAGCACTTCACACTTCGTAAGACCCAGTACACCTCTGGCTGTACTGCAGGCTCCCACATCTGACACACCGAAAAGTACAGTACACCTATGCCTGTACTTCAGGTCCCCACATATGACACTTCGTAATTCACAGTACACCTATGGCAGCTCTGTATGTCCCCACACCTGACACATCGTAAGGCAGAGTACAACTTTGGCTATATTGAAGGTCCCCACACCTGACACTTCTTAAGACACAATAAACCTCTGGCTATACTAGAGTTCCCCACATATACCACTTCTTAAGGTACAGTACACATCTGGCTGTAATGCAGGTCGCCAGTCCTGACACTTCCTCTGGCTTTACTGCAGGCACCCACACATGAGACTTCGTAAGGTATAGTAAAAATCTGGCTGTATGCAGGTCCCCACACCTGACGCTTCTCTAGGTATAGAACACCTCTGGATGTACTGCCTATCCCTACACCTAACTCTTCGTGAGGTACAGTACACAACTGTCTGTATTGCAGGTCCCCATACTTGACACTTCGTAAGGCACAGTAAACCTCCGGCTGCACTGCAGGGCCCCTACTCCTGACACTTCGTAAGGTAGAGATCACCTCAGGCAGTACAGCAGGTCCCCACACCCGACACTTCGTAAGGTACAGTACACCTCTGGCTGTGCTGCAGGTCTGCACACCTGACATTTCGTAAGGTAAATTACACCTCTAACTGTAATAAAGGTCCCCACACCTAAAACTTCGTAAGGCACAGGACACCTCTGGATGCATTGGAGGTCCGAACCCCTAACACTTCGTAAGGCACAGTGCACCTCTGGCTGTACTGCAGGTCCCCATATCTTAAACATTGTAAGGTACGGTATATATCTGGCTGTACTAAATGTCCACAAACCTGACTCTTCGTTATGTACAGTACACCTCTGGCTTTACAAAAGGTTACAGCAACTGACACTTAGAAAGGTACAGTACACATCTGGTTTTACTGAAGGCCCCCACAACGAACAATTCTTAAGGTACGGTACACCTCTGGCTATACTGTAGGTCCCCACACCTGACACTTCGTAAGTTACAATACGCCTTTGGCTGTACTGCAGGTCCCCACACCTAATTCATCGTAATGTACATTGCACCTCTGGTTTATTGCAGGTCACTACACCTGACGATTCGTAAGATACAGTACACCTCTGGCTGTACTGTAGGTACCCACACTTGACATTTCGTAAGCCACAGTACACATCTGGCTGTACTGTAGGTCCCCACAACTAACACTTCGTAATGTAGAGTATACATCTGGCTGTACTTCAAGTCCCCACACATGACACTTCGTATCGGGCAGTATATCTATGGTTGTATTGCACTTCCCACAGCTGACACTTCGTAAGGTAAAGCACATCTCTGGCTGTACTGCAGTTCTATATATCTGACACTTCGTAAGGTATTTTACACCTCTAGCTGTACTGCAGGTCCCCACATCTGACAAGTTGTAAGTTACAATACGCCTCTGGCTATACTGAAGGTACCCACACTTGACACTTCTTATGGCACAGTACACCTCTGGCTCTACTGCAAATTCGAACACCTGACACTTCTTAAGGCACAGTACACCTCTGACTGTATTGCGGGTCCTAACACTTCACACTTCGTAAGACTCAGTACACCTCTGCCTGTAATGCAGGTCCCCACATCTGATCAGCACTTCATAAGAGACAGTATACCTCTGCCTATACTTCAGGTCCCCAGAAATGACTTCATAGCTCACAGTACACCTCTGGCAGTACTGCATGTCCCCATACCTGACATATCGTAAGGCAGAGTACACCTCTGGCTGTACTGCAGGTCCCCACACCTGACACTTTTTAGAGACACAGTACACCTCTGGCTGTACTGCAGTTCCCCACATCTGACAATTCGTAAGGTACAGTACACCTCTGGCTGTAATGCAGGTCGCCACACCTTACACTTCGTAAGGTGCAATACACCTCTGGCTGTACTGTAGATCCCCACTCCTGACACTTCGTGAGATAGAGTACACCTCTAGTTGTACTGCAGGCACCCACACCTGACACTTCGTAATATATAGAACAAATCTGGCTGTTTGCAGGTCCCCGCATCTCAACATTCGTTAGGTACAGTACACATCTGGATGTTCTGCATATCCCCACACCTAACACTTCGTAATGTACAGTACACAACTGGCTGTACTGCAGGTGCCCACACATGACACTTCGTAAGGTACAGTAAACCTCTGGCTGTACTGCAGGTCCCCGCACCTAACCCTTCGCAATGTACAGTACATCTCTGGCCTTACTGGAAGTCCCAACACCTGAGACTTCGTAAAGTGCAGTACAACTTTGGCTGTACTGCAGTTCCCCACATCTGACACTTCGTAAGGTACATTACACCTCTGGCTGTACTGTAGGTCCCCATACCTGACAAGTCGTAAGGTACATTACACCTCTCTCTGTACTATAGGTCCCCACACCTTATACTTCCTAACGCACAGTACACCTCTGGCTGTACTTCAAACTGAAATACATGACACTTCGTAAGGCACAGCACACCTCTGGCTATAATGCATGTCCCCACACATGACGCTTCCTAAAGCAGGGTACACATCTGCTGTACTGCAGGTCCCAACACTTAACAATTCTTATGACCCAGTACACCTCTGGCTCTAGTGAAGGTCCCCACACCTGACACTTCATAAGGTACAGAGCACCTCTGACTGCACTGCAGGTCCCAATATTTCACACTTCGTAAGACCCAGTACACCTCTGGCTGTACTGAAGGTCCCGACATCTGATACTTGGTAAGATACAGTATACCTCTGCCTGTGCTTCAGGTCCCCACAAATGACTCTTCGGAGTTCACAGTACACCTCTGGCAGTATTGCATGTCACCACACCTGACATATCGTAAGACAGAGTACACCTCTAGCTGTACTGCGGGTCCCCACACCTGACACTTCTTAGAGACACATTACACATCTGGCTGTACTGCAGATCCCCACATATGACAATTCGAGAGGTACGGTATACCTCTGGCTCTAATGCAGGTCGCCACACCTTACACTTCGTAAGGTACAGAACACCTCTGGCTGTACTGCAGGGCCCCACTCCTGACACTTCGTAAGGCACAGTACACCTTTGGCTGTACTGCAGGCAGCCACACCTGACACTTCGTTAGGTATAGTATAAATCTGGCTGTATGCAGTTCCATACACTTGAAGCTCCGTTAGGTACAGCACACCTTTGGATGTACTGCCTATACCCACACATAACACTTCGTAAGGTACATTACACAACTGGCAGCACTGCAGGTCCCCACACATGACACTTCATACGGCACACTAAACATCCGGCTGTACTGTAGGTCTCCATACATGACACTTCTTAAGGTACAGTACACCTCTGGCTGTACTGCACGTCCCCACACCTAACACTTCGTAATGTAGAGTACACCTCTTGTTGTACTAGAGGTCCCAACACCTGACACTTTGTAAGGTACAGTAAAACTTTGGCTGTATTGCAGTTCCCCACACCTTACACTTCTTAAGGTAAAGAACATCTCTGGCTGTACTGCAGTTCCCTATATCTTACACTTCGTAACGCAGAGTACAAGTCTGGCTGTGTTGCAGGTACCCACACCTGACACTTCTTAAGGCGCAGTACTGGCTGTACTGCAGACTGGAACACATGACACTTCGTAAGGCACAGTACACCTCTGACTGTAGTGCATGTCGCCACACCTGACACACCGTAAGGCAGAGTACACCTCTGGCTGTATTATAGGCCCCCACACCTGACATTTCTTAAGACACAGTACACCTTTAGCTGTAATGCAGGTCCCAACATCTGATACTTCGTACGGTACAGAAAACACCTGGCTGTAATGCATGTCACCACACCTTACAATTCGTAAGGTACAGTACACCTCTGACTGTACTGCATGTCGCCACTCCTGACACCTCGTAAGGTACAGTACACCTCTGGCTGTACTGCAGGCACTCACACCTGACACTTCATAAGGTATGGTACACAACTGTTTATATTGCAGGTCTCCATACCTGACACTTCGTAAGGCACAGTAAATCACCAGCTGTACTGCAAGTCCCCACACCTGACACTTCGCAAGGTACAGTACACATCTGGCCGTACTGCAGGTCCCCACATCTGAAACATCGTAAGGTACAGTGCACATCTTTCTGTAATGCGTTCCCGTACACCTGACATTTCTTAAGAACAGTAAGCCTCTGGATGTATGCAGCTCAGCACACATGACGAATCGTTAGGTAGAGTACAAATCTGGCTCTACTGCACGTCCCCACACCTGACTTTTCTTAAGACACAGTAAACCTCCGGCTGTGCTGCAGGTCTCCACACCTGACACTTCGCAAGGTACACTACACCTCTGGCTGTGCTGGAGGTCCGCACACCTGACATTTTTTAAGGTAAATTACACCTCTAGCTGTAATAAAGGTCCCCACATCTAACACTTCGTAATGCACAGTACACCTCTGACTGCATTGGAGGTCCGAACCCCTGACACTTCGTAAGGCACAGTGCACCTCTAGCTGTACTGCAGGTCCCCATATCTGAAACTTTATAAGGAACAGTACACATTTGCCTGTACTATATGTCCACACACATGACACTTCGTTAAGTATAGTACACCTCTGGCTCTATTGCATGTCACAGCAACTGACACTTAGGAAGGTGCAGTACACATCTGGTTGTACTGCAGGCCTCCACACCTAACACTTCGTAAAGTACAGCACACCTCTGGCTCTACTGCAGGTCCCCACACCTGACACTTCGTAAGTTACAAAACGTCTCTGGCTGCACTGTAGGTCCCCCCACCTGACTCATCGAGATACCATACACCTGTGGTTTTACTGCAGATCACTACACCTGACACTTCGTAAGGCACAGTACACCTCTGACTGTACTGCAGGTCCCCACACCTAACTCTTCGCAATATAGAGTACATTTCTGGCTGTACATCAAGTCCCCACACATGACACTTTGTAAGGTGGAGTACATCTTTGGCTGCATTACAGTTACCCACACCTGACATATCGTAAGGTAAAGTACACCTCTGGCTGTACTGCAGTTTCCCACACCTGACACTTCGTAAAGTACATTACACCTCTGGCTGTACTGCAGGTCCCACACCTGATAAGTCGTAAGGTACATTACACCTCTGGCTGTACTGCAGGTCCCAACACTTTACACTTCGTAAGACCCAGTACACCTCTAGCTGTACTGCAGGTCCCCACGTCTGACACTTGGTAACGTACAGTACACTTGTGCTTGTAGTTCAGGTGCCAAAATATGACACTTCGTAATTCACAGTACACCTCTGGCAGTACTGCATGTCCCCACACCTGACACATCGTAAGGCAGAGTACACCTCTGGCTCTATTGCAGGTCCCCACATCTGACACTTCGTAAGATACAGTACATCTCTGGCTCTAATGCAGGTTCCCACATCTTACTCTTAGTAAGGCAAGTACACCTCTGGCTGTACTGAAGGTCCTCACTCCTGACACTTCGTAAGGTACAGTACACCTCTTGCAGTACTGCAGGCACCCACTCCTGACACTTTGTAAGGCGTAGTACAAATCTGCGTGTATGCAGGTCCCCACACTTGACGCTTCCTTTGGTACAATACACCTATGGATATACTCCCTATTCCCCCACCTAACACTTCGTAAGGTACAATACACAACTGGCTGTACTGCAGGTCCCGACATCTGACACTTCGTAAGGCACAGTAAACCTCCGGCTGGACTGCAAGTCCCCACACCTGACACTTCCTAAGGCACAGTACATGTCTGGCTGCACTTCAGGTACCCACACCTGACACTTCTTTTGACACATTTCACCTCTGGCTGTACTGCAGATTCGAACATATGGCAATTCTTAAGGCACAGTACACCTCTTGCTGTACTGCATGTCGCCACACCTAACACTTCTTAAGGCACACTAAACCTCTGGCTGTACTGCAGGTCCCCACACCTGATATTTAGTAAGATAAAGTACACCTCTGGCTGTACTGCAGGTCCCCACATCTGACACTTCGTAAGGCAGATTATCCTTCTGGCCGTACTGCACGTCCCCACACCAGATATTTAGTAACGTAAAGTACACATCTGGCTGTATTGCATTTCCCCTCCTGACACTTTTGTAAGGAACAGTACACTTTTGGCTGTACTGCAGGTCCCCACTCCTGACGCTTCCTAAGGTAAAGTACACCTCAGGCTGAACTGCAGGCCAACACACCTGACACTTCGTAAAGTACTGTACACCTCTGGCTGTATGCAGGTCCCCACACTTGAAGCTTCGTAAGGTACAGCACACCTCTGGCTGTACTGTAAGTCCTCACACCTGACACATCATAAGGCACAATACCCATCTTACTGTACTTTAGGTCCCCTCACCTGACACCTCTTATAGTACAATACACCTCTGGCTGTACTGCAGGTCCCCACACCTGACACTTCGTAAGATATACTACACCTTAAGATATACAGCAGGTCCCCACACCTGACACTTCCTAAGGCACAGTACACATCTGGCTGTACTAGAGGTCCCCACACCTTACGCTTCGTAAAATACAGTACACCACTGGCTGTACTACCGGTCCCTACACCTGATAAATCGCAAGGTACAGTACACTTCTCGCTCTGCTGCAGGTCCCCACAACTAACACTTCGTAAATCACTGTACACCTGACACTACGTAAGGTAGAGTACTGATCTATGTGCACTGCATGTCCCCACACCTGACACCTCTTAAGGTACAGTACACCTCTGACTGTACTAGAGGTCACCACACCTTACATTTTGTAAAATACAGTACACCACTGGCTATACTACAGGTCCCTACACCTGAAAAACCGTAAGGTACAGTAAACTTTTGGCTCTACTACAGGTCCCCACAACTGACACTTCGTAAGGCACAGTAAGCATCTGGCTCTACTGCAGGTCCCACACCTGAAACTTCGTAAGGAACAGTAAACCTCCGGCTGTAATGCAAGTCCCCACCCCTTACACTTCGTAAGGTACAGTACAACTCATGCTGTACTGCAGGTCCAACACCTGACACTTCATAAGGTAGAGTCCAGCTTTGGCTATAATACAGGTCCCTACAACTGACATTTCGTAAGGTACAGACCACCTCTGGCTATAATGCAGGTCTCCACACCTGACATTTCGTAAGGCACAGTAAACCTCCGGCTGTACAGCAGGTCCCCATACATGACACTTCTTAAGGTACAGTACACCTCTGGCTGTGCCGCAGGTCCGCACACCTGACTTTTCGTAAGGTAAATTACACCTCTAGCTGTAATAAAGGTCCCCACACCTAACACTTCGTAAGGTACATTACACCTCTGGCTGTATTGGAGATCCGAACCCCTGACGCTTTGTAAGGCACAGTGCACCTCTGGCTGTACTGCAGGTCCCCATATCTGAAACTTTGTAAGGTACAGTACACTTCTGGCTGTACTAAATGTCCACACGTCTGTCACTTCGTTAGGTACAATACACCTCTGGCTTTATTGCAGGTCACAGCAACTGACACTTAAAAAGGTAGAGTACACATCTGGTTATACTGTAGGCCCCCACACCGAACAATTCGCAAGGTACAGTACACCTCTGGCTCTACTGAAGGTCCCCACACCTGACACCTCGTAAGCTAAAATACGCCTCTGACTGCACTGCAGGTCCCTAAACCTGACTCATCGTGAGGTACATTACACCTCTGGTTTTACTGCAGGTCACTACACCTGGCAATTTGTAAAGTACAGTACACCTCTGGCTGTACTGCAGGTCTCCATACCTAACACTTCGAAATGTAGAGTACACCTCTGGCTATACTTTACGTCCCACAACATGACACTTCGTAAGGTGCAGTACATCTTTGGTTGTATTGCAGTTCCGCACACCTGACACTTGGTAAGGTAAAGTACACCTCTGGATGTACTGCCGTTACCCACATATGACACTTCGTAAGGTACATTACATCTCTGCCTGTACTGCAGGTCCCCACACCTGACAAGTCGTAAGGTACATTACACCTCTGGCTGTACTGCAGGTCTCCACACCTTACACATCGTAAGGCACAGTACATATCTGGTTTTACTGAAAGTACCCACACATGACACTTCTTAAGGCGGAGTACACCTCTGTATGTACTGCAAATTCGAACACATGACACTTCTTAAGGCACAGTACACCTCTGACTGTACTGCAGTTCCTAACACTTCACACATCGTAAGACCCAGTACACCTCTGGCTGTACTGCAGGTCCCCTTATCTGACACTTCATAAGGCACAGTATATCTCTTCCTGTACTTCATGTCCTCACAAATGACTCTTCGTAGTTCACATTACACCTCTGGCAGTACTGCATGTCCACACACCTGGCACATCGTAAGGCAGAGTACACCTCTGGCTGTACTGCAGGTCCCAACACCTAACAATTCTTAGAGACAAAGTACACCTCTTTCTGTATTGCAGGTCCCCACATTTGACAATTCGTAAGGCACAGTACACCTCTGGCTGTAATGCAGGTCGTCACACCTTACACATCTTAAGGTACAGTACACCTCTTTCTGTATTGCAGGTCCCCACACCTGAAACTTTGTAAGGTACAGTACACCTCTGGGTGTAGTGCAGGCACCCAAACCTAACAATTCGTAAGGTATAGTACAAATCTGGCGGTATGCAGGTCCCCACACTTGAAGCTTCGTTAGGTAAAGTACACCTCTGAATGTGCTGCCTATGCCCACAGTTAAAACTTCGTAAGGTATAGTACAAAACTGGCCGTACTGCAGGTACCCACACCTGACACTTCGTAAGGCACAGTAAACCTCCGGCTGTACTGTAGGTCCCCACACATGACACTTCGTAAGGTACAGTACACCTCTGGCTGCACTGGAGGTCTCAACACCTAACAGTTCGTAATGTAAAGTACACCTCTGGCTGTACTGGAGGTCCAAACACCTGACACTTCATAAGGTGCAGTACAACTTTGCCTTTACTGCAGATCCCCACACCTGACACTTCAAAAGGTACATTACACCTCTGACTGTGCTGCAGGTCCCCATACCTGACAAATCGTTACGTACATTACACCTCTGGCTGTACTGCAGATCCCCACATCTGACCCTTCGTAACGTACAGTACACTTCTGCCAGTACTTCAGGTCCCCACATTTGACATTCTGTACTTTACAGTACACCTCTGGCAGTACTGCATATCCCCACACCCGACACATCGAAAGGCAGGGTACAACTCTGGCTGTACTGATGATCCCAACACCTGACACTTCTTAAGACACAGTACACCTCTGGCTGTACTGGAGTTCCCCACATATACCACTTCGTAAAGTACAGTACACATCTGGCTGTAGTGCAGGTCGCCACTCCTGACACTTCGTAAGGTACAGTACACATATGGCTTTACTGCAGGCACCCACACTTGACACTTCGTAAAGTATAGTAAAAATCTGGCTGTATCCAGGTCCCCACACCTGAAGCTTCGTTATTTACAGAACACCTCTGGATGTACTGCAGTTACCCACATCTGACACTTCGTAAGGTACATTACACCTCTGGCTGTACTGCAGGTCCCCATACCTGACAAGTCGTAAGGTACAGTACACCTCTGGCTGTACTGCAGGTCCCCACACCTTACACATCGTAAGGCACAGTACACGTCTGGTTGCACTGAAAATACCCACATATGACACTTCTTAAGGCGCAGTACACCTCTGGATGTACTGCAAATTCGACCAAATGACACTTCTTAAGGCACAATATACCTCTGACTGTACTGCAGGTCCTAACACTTCACACTTCGTAAGACCCAGTACACTTCTGTCTGTACTGCTGGTCCCCACATCTGACACTTCATAAGATACAATATATTTCTGTCTGTACTTCATGTCCCCACAAATGACTCTTCGTAGTTAACAGTATACCTCTGGCAGTACTGCATGTCCCCACACCTGACACATCGTAAGGCAGAGTACACCGCTGGCTGTACTGCAGGTCCCCACACGTGACACTTCTTAGAGACACAGTACATCTCTTTCTGTACTGCAGGTCCCCACACTTGACAATTCGTAAGGTACAGTACACCTCTGGCTGTAATGCAGGTCGCCACACCTTACACATCTTACAGTACAGTACACCTCTGGCTATACTGCAGGCACCCACACTTGACACTTCGTTAGGTATAGTACAAATCTGGCTACGTGCAGGTCCCCACACTTAAAGCTTCGTTAGGTACAATACACCTCTGGATGTACTGCCTCTCCCCACACCTAACACTTCGTAAGGTTCAGTACAGAACTGGCTGTACTGCAGGTCCCCACACCTGACACTTCGTAAGGCACACTAAACCTCCGGCTGTACTGTAGATCCCCACATATGACACTTCGTAGGGTACAGGACAACTCTGGCTGTACTGAAGGACCCCACACCTAACACTTCGTAATGTACAGACACCTCTGGCTGTACTGGAGGTTCCAACACCTGACCCTTCGTAAGGTGCAGTTCAACTTTTTCTGAACTGCAGTTCCCCACATCTGAAACTTCGTAAGGTACATAACACCTCTGGCTGTATTGCAGGTTCCTGAACCTGACAATTCCTAAGGTACATTATACCTCTGGCTGTACTGTAGGTCCCCAGACCTTACACTTCGTAAGGCACAGTACAACTCTTGCGGTACTGGATGTCCGCACGCCTGACACTTCCTAAGGCACAGTACACATCTTGCTGTACTGCAGGTCCCAACACTTCACACTTCCTTAAGACCCAGTACACCTATGGCTGTACTTCAGGTACCCACATCTGACACTTCTTAAGGTACAGTACACCTCTGCCTGTACTTCAGGTCCCCACATATGACACTTCGTAATTCACAGTACACCTCTGGCATTACTGCATGTCCCCACACCTGACACATCGTAAGGCAGGACACACCTCTGGCTGTACTGCAGGTCCCCACACCTGGCACTCCGTAAGACACAGTGCACCTCTGGCTGTACTGCCGGTCCACATATCTGACACCTCGTAAGGTACAGAACACATCTGGCTGTAATGCAGGTCGCCACACCTTACACTTCGTAAGGTACAGAACACATCTGGCTGTACTGCAGGTCTCCACTCCTGACAGTAAGGTACGGTACACATCTGGCTGTACTGCAAGCACCCACAACTGACACTTCGTAATGTATAGTGAAAATCTGGTTGTATGCAGGTCCCCACACTTGATGCTTCGTTAGATAAAGAACACCTCTGGATGTTCTGCCTATCCCCACAGATAGCACATCCTAAGGTACAGTACACAACTGTCTATAATGCAGGTCCCCATACCTGACACTTCGTAAGGCACAGTACACCTCTGGGTGTACTGCAGGTCCAAATACCTGACACTTCATAAGGTACAGTCCAGCATTGACTATACTACAGGTCACCACACCTGAAATTTCGTAAGGAACAGAACACCTCTAGCTGTACTGCAGGTCCCCACACCTGACACTTCGTAAGGCACATTACGCATTTAGCTGTACTGCAGGCCCCCACACCTAACACTTCGTAATGTATAGTAGACCTCTGGTTGTATTTCAAGTCCCAAAACAAGACACTTCATAAGGTGCAGTACATCTTTGGCTGTATTGCAGTTCCCTACACCTGACACCTTGTAAGGTAAAGTACACCTCTGGCTATACTGCAATTCCCCACATCTGACACTTTGTAAGTTACAATACGGTTCTGGCTGCACTGTAGGTCCCCACACCTGACTCATCGTAAGGTACATTCCACCTCTGTTTTTACTGGAGGTCACTACACCTTACATTTCGTAAGGCAGAGTACACATATGGCTGTACTGCAGTTCCCCACACCTGACACTTCCTAAGGTACAGCACACCTCTGGCTTTACTGCAGGTCTCTACACCTAACTCTTCGTAAGGCAAAATACACCTCTGGCTGTACTGCAGGTCCCAACACCTGACACTTCGTAAGGTAGAGTACACCTCTAGCTGTACTGCAGATCCTCACATTTGACACTTAAGTTACAGTACACCTCTGGCTGAACTGCAGGTCCCCACACCTGACACTTCGTAAAGAACAGTACACCTCTGGCTGTATGCAGGTCCCTCTGACACTTCGTAAGGCACAATACACCTCTGACTGCAGTGCAAGTCCCCACATCTGACACTTCGTAACGTACACTACACCTCAAGCTCTACTGCAGGTCCCGACACCTGACACTCCCTAAGGCACAGTACACATCTGGTTGTACTAGAGGTCCCCACACCTTACACTTTGTAAAATACATTACACCACTGGCTGGACTGCAGGTCCATATACCTGACATATCGAAAGGTACAGTATACTTCCGGCCCTACTGCAGGTCCCCACAACTGACACTTCGCAAATTACTGAACACCTCTGGCTGTATGCAGGTCCTCACACTTGAAGCTTCGTAAGGTACATTACACCTCTGGCTGTGCTGCAGGTCCTTACACATGACAATTCGTAAGGTAGAGTACACATCTGGCTGTAATGCAGGTCCCAACACCTGACACTTCTTAAGGCACAATACACCTTTGACTCTACTGCAGGTCCCCACACCTAACACCTCTTAAGGTACAGTACACCTCTGGCTGTACTGCAGGTCCCCACACTTGATACTTCGAAAGGTACACTACACCTTAAGCTCTACTGCAGGTCCCCACACCTGACACCTCTTAGGGCAGAGTACACCTCTGGCCGTACTAGAGGTCCCCACACCTTTCACTTTGTAAAATACAGTGCACCACTGGCTGTACTGCATTTCCCTACACTTGACAAATCATAAGTTACAGTACACTTCTGGCTCTACTCCAGGTCCCAACACCTGACACTTCGTAAGGTAGAGTACACCTCTGGCTGTACTGCAGGTCCCACACCTGACACTTCGTAAGGAATAGTACTCCTTTGGCTGTACTGTAAATCCCCATACCAGACACTTCGTAAGGTACAGTACACCTCTGACTGTACTGCAGATCCCCATACCTGACGCCTCATATGGTACAGTCCAGCTTTGGCTGTACTATAGGCCCCCAAACCTGACATTTCGTAAGGTACAGACCGCTTCTTGCTGTACTGCAGGTCCCCGAACCTGACATATCGTAAGGTACAGTGCACATCTTGCTGTAATGCATGCCCTCACACCTGACATTTCTTAAGAAAAGTACGCCTCTGGATGTATGCAGATCAGCACACTTTATGCGTCGTAAGGTAGAACACACATCTAGCTGTACTACAGTTACCCACACCTGGCACTTCTTAAGGCACAGTAAACCTCTGGATGTACTGCAGGTCCCCACACATGACGCTTCGTAAGGTACAGTACAACTCTGGCTGTGCAGCAGGACCGCACACCTGACATTTCGAAAGGTAAATTACACACCTAACACCTCGTGAGGTACAGTACACCTCTGGTTTTATTCGAAGTTCGAACACCTAACACTTCGTAAGGCATAGTACAACTATGGCTGTACTGTAGGTCACCATATCTGAAACTTCGTAAGGTACAGTACACATCTGGTTGTACTATATGTCCACACACGTGAAACTTCGTTAGGTACATTACACCTCTGGCTCTACTGCACTTAGAAAGGTACAGTACACATCTGGATGTACTGCAGGCTCCCACACCTAACAATTCGTACGGTACAGTACAATTATGGCTCTCCTGCAGGTCCCCACACCAGACACTTCGTAAGTTACAATACGCCTCTGGCTGCAATGTAGGTATCCACACTTGACTCATCGTAAGGTACATTACACCTGTGGTTTTAATGCAGGTTACTACACCTGACACTTTTTAAGATACAGTACACCTTTGGCTGTACTGCGGGTCCCCACACCTGACACTTTGAAAGATAAAGTACACCTCCGGCTGTACTGCAAGTTCCCATACCTGACACTTAATAAGGTACAATCCAGAATTGGCTATACTACGGATCACCACACCTGAAACTTCGTAAGGTACAGAGCACCCCTGGGTGTACTGCTGGTCCCCACACCTGACACTTCGTAAAGCACAGTACACATTTGGCTGTACTGCAGGTCCTCACACCTAACACTTCGTAGTGTATAGTACACCTCTGGTTGTATTTCAAGTCCCAAAACAAGACACTTCCTAAGGTGCAGTATATCTTTGGCCCTTTTGCAGTTTCTCACACTTGAATTTCATAAAGTAAAGTACACCTCTGGCTACACTGCAGTTCCCCACATCTGACACTTCGTAAGTCACAATACGCCTCTGGCTGTAGTGTAGGTCCCCACACCTGACTCATCGAAAGATATATTACACCTCTGGTTTTACTGAAAGTCATTACACATGACATTTCGGAAGACACAGTATACATCTGGCTGTACTGCAGTTCCCCACACCTGACACTTCCTGAGGTACAGTACACCTGGCTTTACTGCAGGTCCCTACACGTAACTCTTCGTAAGGTAGAGTACACCTCTTGCTGTACTCCAGGTCCCCACACTTGACACTACTTAAGTTACAGTGCACCTCTGACTGAACTGCAGGTTCCCACTCCTGACACTTCGTAAAGTACTGTACACATCTGGCTATATGCAGGTCCCCACACTTGAAGCCTCGTAAGATACAGTACACCTCTGGATTACTGCAGGTCCCCGAACCTGACACTTCGTAAGACACAATACACCTCTGACTGTAATGCAGGTCCCCACATCTGACACTTCGTAAAGTACACTACACCTTAAGCTCTACTGCAGGTCCCGACACCAGACACTTCCTAAGACACAGTACACCTCTTGTTGTACGAGAGGTCCCCACACCTTACACTTTGTAAAATACAGTACACCACTGGCTGGACCGCAGGTACAGTACACTTCTGACGCTACTGTAGGTCGCCACAAATGACACTTCATAAATTACTGTACACCTCTGGCTGTATGCAGTCCTCACTCCTGAAGCTTCGTAAGGTACAGTACACCTCTAGCTGTACTGCAGGTTCTTACACATGACACTTCGTAAGGTAGAGTACAAATCTGGCTGTAATGCAGGTCCCAACACCTGACACTTCTTAAGGCATAGCACACCTCTGACTCTACTGCAGGTCCCCACACCTGACACCTCTTAAGGTACAGTACACCTCTGGCTGTACTGCAGGTCCCCACACCTGACACTTAGAAAGGTACACTACACCTGAAGCTCTACTGTAGGTCCCCTCACCTGACACCTCTTAAGGCACAGTACACCTCTGGCCGTACTAGAGGTCTCCACACCTTTCACCTTGTAAAATACAGTACACCACTGGCTGTACTGCACGTCCCTACAAATGACAAATCGTATGTTACAGTACACTTCTGGCTCTACTCCAGGTCCCAATACCTGACACTTCGTAAGGTACAGTACACCTCTGGCTGTACTGCAGACCCCACACCTGACACTTCGTAAAGAACAGTACTCCTCTGGCCGTAATGCAAGTCCCCATACTAGACACTTCGTAAGGTACAGTACACCTCTGGCTGTACTGCAGATCCCCATATCTGACGCTTCATATGGTACAGTCCAGCTTTGGCTGAACTACAGGTCTCCACACCTGACAATTCGTAAGGTAGAGACCACCTCTTGCTGTACTGCAGGTCCCCAAACTGACATATCGTAAGGTACAGTGCACATCTTGTTGTAATGCAGGCCCTCACACCTGACATTTCATAAGAAAAGTACGCCTCTGGATGTATGCAGATCAGCACTCTTTATGCATCGTAAGGTAGAACACACATCTAGCTGTACTACTGTTACCCACACCTGGCACTTCGTAAGGTACAATACACCTCTGGCTGTACTGCAGGACCGCACACCTGACATTTTGAAAGGTAAATTACATCTCTAGCTGTAATACAGGTCCCCACACCTAACACTTCGTAAGGCACAGTACAAGTATGGCTGTACTGCAGGTCCACACACCTGAAACCTCGTTAGGTACATTACACCTCTGGCTCTACTGCAGGTCACAGCAACTGACACTTAGAAAGGTACAGTGCACATCTGGATGTACTGCAGGCTCCCACACCTAACAATTCGTGCGGTACAGTACACTTATGGCTCTACTGCAGGTCCCCACACCAGACACCTCTTAAGTTACAATACGCCTCTGGCTGCACTGTAGGTATCCACACTTGACTTATCGTAAGGTACATTACACCTTTGGTTTTAATGCAGGTCACTACAACTGACACTTCTTAAGATACAGTATACCTCTGGCTGTACTGTAGGTCCCCACACCTGACACTTCGTAAGGTAGAGTAAATCTCTGGCTTTACTGCAGGTATCTACACCTAACACTTCGTAATGTACAGTACACCTCTGGCTGGACTTTAAGTCCCCACACCTGACACTTCGTAAGGAAAATAACACATCTGGCTGTAATGCATTTCCCCACATCTGACACTTTGTAAGGCACATTACACCTCTGGCTTTATTACAGTTCCCTACACCAGACAAATCATAAGATACAGTACACCTCTGGCTGTACTGCAGGTCCCCACACATTACGCTTCGTAATGCAAAGTACAAGTCATCATGTACTACAGGTACCAACACCTAACAATTCTTAAGGCGCGGTGCACCTCTGGCTGTACTGCAAATTCGAACACATGATATTTCTTAAGGCACAGTACACCTCTGGCTGTACTGCATGTCCCCACACCTGACACTTCATAAGGCAGAGTACACCTCTGGCTGTACTGCGGGTCCCCAAACCTAACACTTGGTAATGTACACTACACCTCTGGCTGGACTTCAAGTCCCCACGTCCGACACATCGTAAGGTACATTACACCTCTGGCTTTACTGCAGGTCCCCACACCAGACAAGTCGTAAGGTACTATACACCACTGGCTGAACTGCAGGTCCCCACACATTACACTTCGTAAGGCAAAGTACATGTGTGGATGTACTGCAGGTACCCACACCTAACACTTAAGGCACAGTACACCTCTGGCTGTTCTGCATGTCCCAACACCTGACACTTCATAAGGCATAGTACACCTCTGGCTGTACTGCATCTTCCAACACTTCACACTTCGTAAGCCCCAGTACACCTCTGGGTGTACTGCAGGTCCACACAACAAACATTTCTAAAGACGCAGTACACCTTTGGCTGTACTGAAGGTCCCCACATCTGACACTTCGTAAGGTACAGTACACCTCTGCCTGTAATGCAAGTTCCCACAACTTACACTTCGTAAGATACAGTACACCTCAGGCTCAACTGCAGGTACCAGCTAATGACACTTCGTAAGGTACAGTACACCTTTGACTATACTGCAGGCACCACACCTGACACTTCGTAAAGTATAGTACAAATCTGGCTGTTTGCAGGTCCCCACACTTGAAGCATCATTAGGTACAGTACATCTCTGGATGTACTGCCTATCCCCAAATCAAACACTTCGTAAGGTACAGTACACAACTGGCTGTACTACAGGTGCCCAAACCTGACACTTCTTAAGGCAGAGTAAACCTCCGGCACTACTGCATGTCCCCACACCTGACACTTCGTAAGGTACATTACACCTCTGGCTGTACTGCAGGTCCCCACACCTGAGACTTCTTAAGACAAAGTACACCTCTGGCTGTAATGCAGGCACCCACACCTGACACTTCGTAAGGTATAATACAAATCTGGCTGTACGCAGGTCCCCACACTTTACGCTTCGTTAGGTACAGAATGCCTTTGGATGTACTGCCAATCTCCACAGCTAACACTTCGTAAGTTACAGTACACCTCTGGCTATGCTGCAGGTCCCCACACCTTACACTTCGTAAGGTATAGTACACCTCTAGGTGTACTGCCGGTCCTTACATATAACACGTCGCAAGGTATGGTGCACCTTAAGCTCTGCTGTATTGCAGGTTCCCATATCTGACACTTCGTAAGGTAAAGTACACATCTGATTGTACTGCAGGTCCCCACGCCTTACACTTCGCAAGGTATAGTATACCTTAAGCTCTACTGCAGGTCCCCACGTCTGACACTTCGTAAGGCACAGTATAACCCTCGCTGTACTGCAGGTCTCCACGCCTGCCACTTCGTTAGGAAGAGTACACTTCTGGCTGTCCTGCAGGTCCCAACACTTGACACTTCGTAATGTAAAGTACACCTCTGGCTGTACTGCAGGTCCCCACACCTGGTATTTCGCAAGGCACAGTACACCTCTGGCTGTACTCTAATTCCCCTCCTGACACTTTGTAAGGAACAGTACACATCTGGCTGTACTGCAGGTCCCCACACTTGACACTTCTTAAAATACAGCGCACCTCTTGCAGTATTGCAGGTCCCCACTCCTGACACTTCGTAAGGTACGGCACACATATGGCTGTACTTCAGGTCCCCACACCTGACACTTCGCATGGAACAGTACACCTCTGGTTGTACTGCAGGTCCCCACACCTAACACTTCGTAAGGCAGAGTACACCTTTGGCTGTAAACAGGTCCCCACACTTGACACTTCGTAAGACAGAGTACCTCTCTGGCTGTTCTGCAGGTCCCACATATGACACATCGTAACGTACAGTACACCTCTAGCTGTACTACAAGTCTCCACACCTGACACTTCGTAAAGTACAGTACACCTTTGGCTGTACTCCAGGTTCCCACACTTGACATGTCGTAAGATACAGTATACCTCTGGCTCTACTGCAGGCCACCACACCTGAAACTTGGTAAGGTACAGTACAAAGCTGGCTGTACGCAGGTCCCCACACTTGACGTTTCGTAAGGTACAGACACCTCTGTCTGTACTGCAGGTCCCCACACCGGACACTTCGTAAGGCAGAGAACACCTTTGGTTGTAGTGCGGATTCCTACACCTGATAATTCGTAAAGTAGAGTACACAACTGACTGTACTGCAGGTCTTCACAAAATTGCACTTCTTAAGGTAGATTACACCTCTGGCTGTATTGCAGTTGCCTACACCTGAAACTTCGTAAGGTAGTAAACATTTTTCCCTCTACTGCTGTTCCCTACACCTGACTCTTCGTAAGGAACAGTACAACTCTGGCTCTACTGCAGGTTCCCACACCATGACAACTTCGTAAAGCACACTACACCTCTGGCTATAATGCAGGTCCCTTCACATGACACTTCGCAAGGAACAGCACACTTTTGGCTGTATTGCACGTCCCCACACCTGACACTTCTAAATATACAGTGCACATCTGGTTGTACTGCAGGTCCTCAGACCTGAATCTTGGTAAGGTGCATTACACCTCTGGCTGTTTTGCAGTTCCCCACACCTAACACTTTGTAAGGGGGATTACAACTCTGGCTCTACTGCAGCTCCGAACACCTGATACTTCGCAAGACACTACAGCTCTGGCTGTACTGTAGACTCCCACATCTGACACTTCGTAAGATACAGCACACATCTGGCTCTACCAGAGGTCCCCACACCTGACACTTCATTAGGTAAAAAGTACAACTCTGTCTGAACTGCAGGTCCCCACACCTGACACTTCTTAAGGTATGATACACCCCTGCCTGCACTGCAGGTCCCCACACCTGACACTTCGTTGGGAACAGTATACCTCTAGCTCTACTGCAGGGCCGCACACCTGACACTTCATAAGGTACAGTATACCTCTGGCTGTACTGCATATTCCCACACCTGACACTTGGTAAGGTATAGTACACCTTTGGCTGTACTGCAGGTCCCCACACCTAACACTTCGTAAGACACAATACACCTCTGGCTGTACTGTAGGTCCTCACACCTTACACTTCTTAAGGTAGATTACACCTCCGGTAGTACTACAGGTCCTCACACCTGGCGCTTGGTAATATATAGTTACACCCCTGGCTGCATTGCAGGTCCTCACTCCTGACACTTCATAAGATACAGTACACATTTGACTGTAATGCAGGTCAGCACTCCTGACAATTCGTAAGGTAGAATACACCCTTGACTATACTGCAGATCCCAATACCTGACACTTCATAAGGTACAGTACAACTCTGGCATTACTACATATGCCCACACCTGACACTTCTTAGAGTATAGTACACGTCCAGCTGTAATGCAGGTCCCCACTTCTGACATTTTGTAAGGCACAGTACATCTCTGACTATTTTATAGGCCCCCACACCTAACACCTCCTAAGGTACAGTACACCTCTGGCTGTACTGCAGGTCTCCCACCTTACACTTCGTAAGGTAGAGTACACACCTGGCTGTACTGCAGGTCCCTACACCTGACACTTCGAAAGCTACACTACACTTTAAGCTCTACTGCAGGTCCCCACACCTGAGACTTCCTAAGTCACAATACACCTCTTGCTGTACTAGAGGTCCCCACACATAGCACCTCTTAAAATACAGTACACTGCTGTACTGCAGGTCCCCATACCTGACAAACCGTAAGGAACAGAAGATTCTCGTTATACTACAGGTCCCCACAGCTGACACTTCGTAAGGCGCAGTAAACATCTGGCTCTACTGCAGGTCCCACATCTTACATTTCGTATGGAACAGTACACCTTTGGCTGTACTGCAGGTCCCCACACATGACACTTCATAAGGAACAGTACACTTCTGCCTGTACTGAAGGTCCTCCACACCTGAAACTTTTAAAGGTACAGTACACATCTGGTTGTACTACAGGTCCCCACACCTAACACTTCATAAGGTAGAGTACACGTGTGGCTCTACTGCAGCTCCGAACACCTGACACTTCGTAAGGCACTACAACTCTGGCTCTACTGTAGGTCCCCACATCTGACACTTCGTAAGGTATATTACACCTGTAGCTGTACTGCAGGTCCCCTCACCTGACACCTCGTAAGGTACAGTACACCTCTGGCTTTGCTGCAAGTCCCCACACCTTACACTTTGTAAGATATAGTACACCTCTGGCTGGACTGCAGGTCCCCACACTTGACGCTTCGTAAGGTATAATAAACCTTTGGCTGCACTGCAGGTCTCCACACCTGAAACTTAGTAAGTTACAATACACCTCTGGTTTTACTGGAGGTCCCCACACCTGACACTTCGCAAGGAACAGTACACCTCTGGCTCTACTGCTGGACGTACACCTGAGACTTCGTAAGGTAAAGTACACCTCTGGCTGTACTGCAGGTTCTCACACCTAACACTTGGTAAGGTACAGTACACCTCTGGCTGTACTGTAGGTCCCTGCACCTACCACATACTATGGTACAGTACAATTCTGGCTATACTGCAGGTCCGAACACCTGACACTACGTAACGCACAGTACACATCTGGCTGTAAAGCAGGTCCTCACACCTCACACTTCGTAAGGTTCAGCACACATCTGGATGTAGTACAGGTCCCCACACCTGACACTTCATTTGGTACAGTAACCTCTGGCTCTACTGCAGGTCCCAACAACTGACACTTCGTAATGTACAGTACAACTCTGGATGTACGGCAGGCCCCCACACCTAAAACTTTGTACATTACACCTTTGGCTAAACTGAAGGTCCTCACACCTGACACTTCGTAAGTTAGAATACACCTCTGGCTGCAG
The DNA here is from genome assembly GCA_038088735.1 of Panulirus argus. Classification (NCBI taxonomy): domain Eukaryota; kingdom Metazoa; phylum Arthropoda; class Malacostraca; order Decapoda; family Palinuridae; genus Panulirus; species Panulirus argus. Next base: position 8,107 of record JAYMFT010400337.1, on the reverse strand, counting down.
TGCAGGTCCCCACAATTGACACTCCTTAAGGTATAGTATACATTTGATTGTACTGCAGGTCACCACACCTGACACTTCGTAAGGAACAGTAACCTCTGGCTGTACTGCAGATCCCCATAACTGACACTTCGTAAATTACAGTCACCTCTGGCAGTACTGCAGATCCTCACACATGACACTTCGTAATGCACAGTACACATCTAGATGTAATGCAGGTCTCCACAGCTGACACTTCATAAGGTACAGTACACCTCTAGGCATTCTGCAATTCCCCACCCCTTACACGTCGTAAGGTAGAGTACACAACTGGTTGTGCTGCAGGTTCGTACACTTGACAATTCTTAAGATATAATACAACTCTGTCTGTACTGCAGTTACCCTTATCTGACACTTCGCAAGGTACAGTACACCTCTGGCTGTATTGCAGGTCCCCACAAATGGCAATTTGTAAGGCACAGTACACTTCTCGCTGTACTACAGGTCCCCAAACCTGACACTTCGTAATGTAAAGTACATCTCTTGCTGTACCGCAGGTCCTCACACCTGACACTCCGTAAGGCACAGTACACATCTCTTTGTACTACAGGCCCCAACACCTGACACTTCTTAAGTTACACTACGCCTCTAGCTGCTTTGCAGGTCCCCACACCTGATACTTCGTAAAGTATAGTACACCTCTGGCTGTGCTGCAGGTCCCCACACCTAACACTTCGAAAGGTACAGTACCCCTCTGGCTGTACTGCAGGTCCCCACATCTGACACTTCGTAAGGTACAGTAAACCTTTGGCTTTACGGCAGATCCCCACACATGACACTTTATGATATACAGTACACCTCTGGCTATACTGCGGGTCCCCAAACCTTACACTCCGTAAGGTAGAATAGACCTCTTGCTGTAATGGAGATCCTCACACCTGACACGTAGCAAGTTAAAGTACACTTCTAGCTGTACTGCAGTTCCCCAAACTGAAACTTCGTAAGGTACAGTACACCTTTAGCTCTACTACAGGTCCCCAAACCTGACACGTCTTAAGGTACAGTACACCTCTAGCTGTACTGCAGGTCCCCACATCTAACAATTCGTAAGGAACAGTGCACGTCTGGCTGTACTGCAGGTCCCCACATTTGACACTTCATAAGGTAGAGAATACTTCTGACTGTACTTCAGGTCCCCACACATGACAGTAATTCACAGTATACCACTGGCATTTCTGCATGTCCACACACTTGACACTTCGTAACGCAGAGTACACCTCTGGCTGTACTACAGGTCCCACACTAGACAATTCGTAAGGCACAGTACAACTCTGGCTGTACTGCAGATCCCCACAACAGACACTTCGTAAGGTATATTACACTTTTGGCTGTACTGCAGGTCCCCAATCATGACACTTTGTAATGTACAGTACACCTCTGGCTGTACTCCAGGTCCCCACTTCTGACACTTCGTAAGGTACAGTACACCTCTAAATATACTGCAGATCACTACACCTGACACTTCGTAAGGTACAGTTCACCTCTGGCTGTACTGCAGGTCCCCACAATGACACTTCGTAAGGCACACTACACATCTAGCTGTACTGCAAGTCCCCACACCTGACACATCATAAGGTACAGTAAACCTCTGGCTATACTGCAATTCCCCACCCCTTACACTTCGTAAGGTAGAGTACACAAATGGTTGTACTCCAGGTCCGTACACTTGACAAATCTTAAGGTATAGTACACCTCTCCCTGTACTGCAGGTACCTATATCTGACACTTCGCAAGGTACAGTACACCTCTGGCTGTATTGCAGGTCCCCACACCTGACAATTCGTAAGGTACACTACACTTCTCGCTGTACTATAGGTCCCCAAACCTGGCACTTCGTAATATAAAGCATATCTCATGCCGTACTGCAGGTCCCCACACCTGACACTCCGTAAGGCACAATACACATCTCGTTGTACTACAGGCCCCAACACCTGACACTTCTTAAGTTACAGTACGCCTGTAGCTGCTTTGCAGGTCCTCACACCTGACACTTCGTAAAGTACAGTACACCTCTGGTTGTACTGCGGGTCCCCACTCATGACACTTTGTAATGTACAGTACACCTCTGGCTGTCCTGCAGGTCCCCACACCTGAAACTTCTTTAGGTACAGTACATCTCTGGCAGTACTGCAGGTCCCCACACCTAACATTTCGTAAGGTACAGTACAACTCTGGCTGTAGTGAAGGTCCCCACACCTTACACATCGTAAGGCAGAGTACACTTCTGGCTATACTGCAGGTCCCCACACCTGACGCTTCATAAAACAGAGTACACCTCTGGCTGTACTACGGGTCACCACACCTGACACTTAGTCAGGTACAGTACACCTCTGGCTGTACTGCAGGTCCCCATACCTGACACTTCGTGAGGCAGGTACCCACACCTGACACTTTTTAAGGTACAGTACACCTATGGCTAAACTGCCGGCCCCAACACCTGGCACCTCGTAAAGTACAGTACACCTCTGGCTGTATGCAGACCCCTCACTGGAAGCTTCGTAAGATACAGTACACCTCTGGCTGTACTGTAGGTCCAAACACCTGACACTTCGTAAGGCACAGTACACATCTGGCCTTACTACAGGTCACAACAGTTGACACTTCGTAAGGCACAGTACACCTCTGACCGAAATGCAGGTCCCCACACCTGAAACCTCTTAAGGTACAGAACACCTCTGGCTGTACAGCAGGTCCCTACACCTGACACTTCGTAAGGAACACTACACCTTAAGCTCTACTGCAGGTCCCCACACATAACACTTCCTAAGGCAGAGTACACCTATGACTGTATTAGAGTTCCCCACATCTGACACTCCGTAAAATTCAGTACACCACTAGCTGTACAGCAGGTCCGCTCACATGACAAATCGTAAGGTACAGTACACTTCTGGCTGTACTGCAGGTCCCCACAAATGACACTTCGAAAGGCACAGTAAACATCTGGCTCGACTGCATATCCTACACCTGACACTTCGTATGGAATAGTACACCTCTGGCTGTAATGAAGGTCCCCACACCCGACACTTCGTAAGGTACAATATACCTCTGTCTGTACTGCAGGTCCTTACACCTTACACATCAAAAGATACAGTACACCTTTGGCTGTACTAAAAGTCCCCACACCTGACACCTCGTACGATACAGATCACCTCTGGTTGTACTGTAGGTCCCTAAACCTGACATATCGTAAGGTCCAGTGCACATCTTGCTGTACTGCAGTACCTCACACCTGACATTTTTTTAAGGTACATTACGCCTCTGGATGTATGCAGATCAGCGCACATGACGCATCGTAAGATACAGTACACCTCTGGCTCTACTGCTAGTCCCTAAACCTAACACTTCTTAAGGTACAATGCATATCTGGCTGTGCTACAGGTCCCCACACCTGACACTTCGTAAGACACAGTACACCTTTGGCTATAAACAAGTCCCCACACTTGACACTTCGTAAGGCAGAGTACACCTCTGGCTGTAATACAGATCCCCATATTTGACACTTAGTAAGGTATAGTACACCTTTAGCTGTACTGCAGGTCCCCACACCTGACTCTTTGTAAAGTACAGTACTTCTCTGGCTGCAGCGCTATTCCCCACACACGACATGTCGTAAGGTAGAGTACACCACTGGCTGTACTGCAGGTCCCTACACCTGACACTTCGTAAGGTACATTACAAAGCTGGCTGTATGCAGGTCCCCACACTTGACGTTTCGTAAGGTACAGTACACCACTGGCTCTTCTGATACTTCTTAAGGCACAGTACACCTCTGGATGTACTACAGGTCCCCACATCTGAAACTACGCAAGGCAGAGTACACCGGCTGTACTGTAGGTCCCCACAACTGACACTTCGTAAGGTACAGTACACCTCTAAATGTACTGCAGATCCCCATACCTGACACTTCGTAGGGTACAGTTCACCTCTGGCTGTACTGCAGGTCCCAACATTGACACTTCGTAAGGCACACTACACATCTAGCTGTACTGCAAGTCCCCACACCTGACACATCATAAGGTACAGTAAACCTCTAGCTATACTGCAATTCCCCACCCCTTACACTTCGTAAGGTAGAGTACATAATTGGTTGCACTGCAGGTCCGTACACCTGACAATTCTTAAGGTATAGTACACCTCTCCCTGTATCGCAGGTACCCATATATGACACTTCACAAGGTACAGTACACTTCTGGCTGTGTTGCAGGTCCCCGCACCTAACACTTCGTAATATAAAGTACATCTCTTGCTGTACCGTTGGTCCCCAAACCTGACACTCCGTAAGGCACAATACACATCTCGTTGTACTATAGGCCCCAACACCTGACACTTCAAGAGTTACATTACGCCTCTAGCTCCTTTGCAGGTCACCACACCTGACACTTCGTAAAGTACAGTACAACTCTGGCTATACTGCAGGTCCCCACTCATGACACTTTTTAAGGTACAGTACACCTTTGGATGTCCTGCTGGTCCCCACACCTGAAACTTCTTTAGGTGCAGTACATTTCTTGCAGTACTGCAGGTCCCCACACCTGACATTTCGTAAGGTACAGTACACCTCTGGCTGTACTGAAGGTCACCACACCTTACACATCGTAAGGTAGAGTACACCTCTGGCTATACTGCAGGTCCCCACACCTGACGCTATATAAAGCAGAGTACACCTCTGGTTGTACTGCGGGTCCCCACGCCTGACACTTAGTAAGGTACAGCACACCTCTGGCAATACTGCAGATCCCCATACCTGGCACTTCGTAAAGCACAGTACACCCCTGACTGTACTGCATGTCCCCACATCTGACACTTTTTAAGGTACAGTACACCTCTGGCTAAACTGCAGGACCTAACACCTGACACCTCGTAAAGTATAGCACACTTCTGGCTGTATGCAGATCCCCGCACTGGAATCTTCGTAAGGTACAATACACCTCTTAATATACAGTACACCTCTGGCTGTACTGCAGGTCCCTACACCTGACACTTCGTAAGGAACACTACACCTTAAGCTCTACTGCAGGTCCCCAAACATATCACTTCCTAAGGCAGAGTACACCTATGGCTGTACTAGAGTTCCCCACATCTGACACTCCGTGAAATACAGTGCACCACTGGCTGTACAGCAGGTCCGCACACATGACAAGTCGTAAGGTACAGTACACTTCTGGCTGTACTGCAGGTCCCCACAGCTGACACTTCGAAAGGCACAGTAAACATCTGGCTCGACTGCACATCCCACACCTGACACTTCGTATAGAATAGTACACCTCTGGCTGTAATGAAGGTCCCCACACCTGACACTTCGTAAGGTACAGTAAAACTCTGGCTGCACTGCAGGTCCCCACACCTTACACTTCAAAAAGTCCCCGCACCTGACACTTCGTACGACACAGACCACCTCTGGCTGTACTTTAGGTCCTTAAACCTGACAAATCGTAAGGTCCAGTGCACATCTTGCTGCACTGCAGTCCCTTACACCTGACACTTTTTCAAGGTACAGTACGCCTCTGGATGTATGCAGATCAGCACATATGACGAATCGTAAGATACAGTACACCTCTGGCTTTACTGCAGGTCCCTAAACCTAACAATTCGTAAGGTACAGTGCATATCTGGCTGTGCTACATGTCTCCGCACCTGACACTTCGTGAGACACAGTACACCTTTGGCTGTAAACAAGTCCCCACACTTGACACTTCGTAAGGCAGAGTACCCCTCTGGCTGTAGTACAGATCCCCACATTTGACACTTCGTAAGGTATAGTACACCTTTAGCTGTACTGCAGGTCCCCACACCTGACACTTCGTAGGGAACAGTACACAACAGGCTATACTTCAGGTCCTTACACTTCGTAAGGTAGAGTACACCTCTTGCTGTACTGCGGGTATCTACAACTGACACTTCGTAAGATACCAAATATCTTTACCTCTACTGCGGGTCCACACACCTGACACTTCGTAAGGAACAGTATACCTATGGCAGTACTGCAGGTCCCCACACTTGGCACTTCGTAAGGAACAGTACACCTCTGGCTGTACTGCAGGTCCCCACACCTAATGCTTCCTAAGGCTAAGTACACCTTTGGCTCTACTGCAGGTCCGAACACCTAACACTTCGTAAAGCACTTCACCTCTGGCTATACTGCAGGACCCCACATCTGACACATCTTAAGTTAGAGCACACATCTAGCTCTACCACAGGTCCCCACACCTGAAACTTCGTTAGGAACAGTACACCTCTGACTGTACTGCAGGACCATAAACGTTACACTTTGTAAGGTACAGTACACCTTTGGCTGTACTGCAGGTCTCAATACCTGGCTATACTGAATGTCCCCGCACCTGACACTTTGTAAGGTATAGTACACTTATGGCTGTACTGCAAGTCCCCACACCTGAAACATCGTAAGGTACAATACATCTCTTGCTGTACTGTAGGTCCCCTCACCTGACACTTTGTAATGTAGAGTACACCTCTGGCTATTGTGCATGTCCCAACAACTGACACTTTGTAAGGTACAGAACACCTCTGGCTGTCCTGCAGTCCCCAACACCTAAGAGTTCGTAAAGTACAGTAAACCTCTGGCTTTACTGCAGGTACCCAAGCTTGACACTTCGTAAGGTATAGCACACTTCCGGCTGTACTGCAAATCCCCATATCTGACGCTTCGTAAGGTATAACACACCTCTGGCTGCACTGCTGGTCCCCACACCTGACACTTCGTAAGATTCATTACACCTCTGGTTTTACTGCAGGTCCCCACACCTGACACTTCGTAAGGAACAGTACACTCTGGATATACTGCAGAACCGCACACCTGACACTTCGTAAGGTACAGTACACCTCTATCTGTGCTGCAGGTTCCCACACCTGACACTTGGTAAGGTACAGGACACCTCTGCCAGTACTGTAGGTTCCAACACCAAATACTTCGTAAAGCACAATACACCTCTGGCTATACCGCAGGTCCGAACACTTGACACATCATAAGGCAGAGTGCACATCTGACTGTACTACAATTCCACACACCTGACACTTTGTAAGGTACAGTACACCTCTGACTGTCCTGTAGGTCCCCACATCTGACACTTCTTAAGGCACAGTACATCTCTGACTGTACTACAGTTCCCCATACCGGACACTTCTGAAGGCACAGTACAACTGCGGCTGAACTGCAGGTCCCCACACCTGACACTTCGGAAGACAGAGTAACCTCTGAATGTACTGCTTGACCAAACATTTGACACATTTTAAAGTACAGTAAACCTGTGGCTGTACTTCAGGTCCCCACACATGACACATCGCAGGGCATATTACACATCTGGCTTTACTGCAGATCCCATCTCCCGACACTTCTTAAGGCAGAGAACGCTTCTGGCTGTACTATAGGTCCCAACTTCTGACATTTAAGACATATTACACCTCTGGCTGTACTGCAGGTCCCCAAACCTCACACTTCGTAAGACAGAGTACACCTCTGGCTGTACTTTAGGTTTCCACATCTGATACTTCGTAAGGAACAGTACACCTCTGGCTGTACTACAATTCCCCACACCTTATACTTCGTAAGGTACAGTACACCTCTGGTTGTACGGCAGGTCCCCTCTCCTGACACTTCTTAAGGTACAGTACACCTCTGACTGTACTGCATATCCCCACACCTGACACTTTGTAAGGTACAGTTCACCTCTGGCTGTACTGCAGGTCCCCACACCTGACACTTCATAACGCACAGTACACATATGGCTGTACTGCAGGTCCTCACACGTGACACTTTGTAAGGTACAGTACACCTCTATATGTACTGCATTTCCCCACACCTTACGCTTCGTAAGAGAGAGTAAACAGCTGGTTGTACTACAAGTCCTTACACCTGACGCTTCTTAAGGTACAGTACACCTTATCTCTACTGCAGATCAACACACCTGATACAAGCAAGGTTTATGGTCCTGATAGCATCTATTCCCGTGTACTGAAAGAGTGTGCCTCTGAACTTACACCTGTGCTTGCTCGTCTTTTCCGTTTCTGTTTAAAAACCAAAACTTTTCCTTCTCCATGGAAACATGCTTTGATA
>JAYMFT010400326.1:0-17500 GCA_038088735.1 Panulirus argus | reverse complement strand
ACGGCAGGAGTGTGGATGTTGACGGATGAAGATAATGTATAGAAAACACATTACCGTTAATCCAGAATCTCTTCCGGAACGCGACCAAGGAAGGAGAGCGAGCGTCGACAACGCTCGCGATCCGTCCGTACCGAAGAGACGCGCGCGCGCGTCACGGAATCACGAAACCAGCGAACTTTTATCGCGTGTTTCGCGAACGCCCGCCCCAAACGTGCTGGATCCATCGATTTTGTTGGCAGGTTGTTGAGTTGAGTGACTCTGATAACCGTAAGGGGGGGAAGGGGCAAGCTAAAGCCTGGTGGGGTAGGGAAGGGGTTTCGAAGCCTGGGTTCATACATTTGACGCGAGGGGGCAAGGTTGAGAGACGCCCTCTATCCCCCAAGAGAGTCATGCACCACAGAACCCACCGCCTGACGCCTTAGTGTCAGGCGTGTGAGCGAATACACAAGGTCTCCTCAATCTCCCTGAGCTTGCGACTGTTACGGCCCATGGCCAAGACCATGCGACCCTTTTAAGGCCCGATGGATCGACCCTTGGCCATGATGGCCTGGCATTCGACCTGACCCCTTACTTAAGCCAGGCCATTGTACCCAGGTCGACCCAACGCTTAAACAGAGGACAATCGGACCTACTGGTAACAATCCATGCGACTTACTATGAAACACGGTGGGCAGCTTGCGTGGTGAGGTGATGCGTATACTGCATAGAAGAGTGTGCATGCGTCCGTCATCTGTAAATGTAAATAGTGACCGTGTTAGTTCCCAATCAGGAGAGAGAAATGCTTAGGATCATTAACAGGAAAAAAAAAGGAATGCTCAGAACACTGGCAAAGAGGAATGTTTAGCACATCAGAAGAGAGAAATGCATGAAGAATTCTCTCGTCTCTCGAAGAACATTATCATGGAAGCGTGGGACGTGTGGGTTTGTTTGTTTCGATATGTTGCCTTCACTGTGTGTGTGTATCTGTGTGTGTGTGTATAAGTGGATGAAGCCTTATATTCATGGAGTAACCCCGTATCCTTTTCCTCCATTACTGTAATACATGTTTCCTCAGATTTACCATTGGTACCAGATTTCACTCGTTCTGCGGCAAGCTGGTTCCAAGAGTCCGCGCCTCTGTTGCTGAAGAATTGCTTCCTCGCGTCCCACCGTCCGCTCCTCTCGTCCGACTTCCAGCTGTGTCCACATCCTCATGATATCAACCGTGTGCGCGTGACGGGGTTCCAGCAGGACCACGAAATGTTTATGGCTCCGTTTATTCAAGAATTTACACCCACGAAAAGCCGGTAAAGGAGAGTGCGTGCATGTGGCACGTGTCAGGTAGGCGTGTGCGTGCGTGTGTGTGTGTGTGTGTGTGTGTAGACACCCACACTAGTCGTGCGTGTGCAGGGGGCAGTCGTGTGCGTGCACGTCGGTCTCTACTGCTACTGGTTATGGCTAGATTTACGACATGTCCCTTGATGATGCCAGTTCCTGCTAATAACTGGCGGGAAGAAGGTAATCAAAAAAATAATTATCCAGACGCCATGTATGCACTACTTACCGAGGGCTCGGGGTATAAATTACAGCGATAATCACTTGATAATCCGGCCGACGTAGATGATCCAGTATCTCTCCCCTCCAAATTATCTACCCGCTAACAACCGGAAGTAACGAACGGGAGGGGGTTGGGGGGGGTAAAAGGCTGTTTGCCTCTTCACCTGGCGTTTAGCGGACCGCTAACTGGCTGGTTCCGGCAGCGCCGGCTGTATCTACGCGTCCGTTTCCGGCTCCGGACGCGTGGTCAACCCCTTGAGCGCGACGGTATGGCTACCTCAGCACGACTGGACTTATTCCCTCTCTTAATTCGTGATGGGGAAAGCAATACCTTGGTTAAGTCCAACAATGCTAACGCGCTATTCCTCCTTACATTTCTCAGTAAGTCTCACTCCTTCCCTACTTTTTAAATCTTAAAACAATAATCCAATCGTGCAGTAATATAAACACTGGGTATAACCACCTCCTTCCACTCTATTCTGAAAAGCCGCAAATAATACACATCACAAATTCTGCTCTCCAAGGACTAGGGGCGCTGCATAGATGCCACAATTTTCTCTCTTACGAACAGTTAAATTGCATTTATAGATGCCTCATTCGCCCCAGGACGGGACACAGATCAAGTACTTGAGGTCGCTCTTCTTCCGCTCTCCCTCATAGCCGGAGTGGAATCGAACCCCATCCATCTTATCAACTCTCCTGTCGTCACCTCTCTTCAGCAACCCCCTCTCTGTATATCGCGTTGTCGCCTCCCTCCCTCCCTGTATTACAGAGAATGCTTCGATCGATGAGCTGTCTGCGTGTGTGCCATTCCCCATGACGTGGACCCACGGCATGCATGTGGCTTGCTGTTTCCCATAGTTTCTGTGAGGAAACCAGACAAACGAGGATTGGCCGTTATGGCATCTTTCCTCGTATAACGAAGCTGTGGAATTATCTCATCTCTTTTGTCTCTTCCTATGACCTCTCCACTTCTAAGGTTCTAATCTACAAACATCTGTGAAGCATATATTAAATCATAACTCCCTTCTATTTTCTCATTATCTTACCTTTCAACCGAGGTTGTCTGACTGGGGTAATGCTTTAGCCCGTGCCGTATTGTCTTTTATACGAAAAATAAACCAATATAGAAAAGAAAAGATATAATCCCTGGGTAAATCCTTACCTCCCCTTGAATTTCTATAAACAGCTTTTGCTATATATACAGAGTGAAAGGGTATTTACAGCTAAAGCAAAGCTGATATATCGAGACTTGGAGATTAGGTCTGTTGTTAGTAGAGAGAAATATGGATTTTATAATTACGTGCCACAGAAATAAACGAATCTAATAGGGTGGGAGTTCTATTATTTCAACGTGACACAACATAAACAAATCTAAGAGAGTGGGAGTACAGTTACTTCAAAAGCATAATCATAGAAAATGTGAAGCTCAGTAAGTAATTCCCTTTCTTTATGGTTGGCTGTCGGGGATGACTAACAAAATTTTCTTCGCACATTGATAACAGATATAGCAAAGGGGGGTTCTGCTAAACCATTAAATCTCATTTAGAAAATGTAAACCACGGATACTCCTTCGCTCCTGAAATTCTCCCGAGACGTCGGAATAAATTAGGTAATCAAGCCGTAACGCAAAGTCCGTCCCTCCCCAAGAAAACAAGATGTTGATAACCCTCCCTTAAGACCTGAGACGCTGGGCCCACCTGCCACTGGTAAGCTGCCCATTCCTGGATAGCGCGAGACTCCGGGCTTTAACCAAGTCTCGCTGGCTGCAGGAGTCTGACATGCGCTGCGTGTGAGGTGCGCTATCTCACTCAGCACTAGATTAAACCTCGAGCGCTTTGGTCTGATGAAGAGCGACTTCCTGTGCTCTTATGAAAACTCCTTCATGTAAACCAGAGAAGGAAAATGACTGGACATCAGTTCCCCGTACAGAATTCAAATGACGATTGTGACGATTACTATCGCGTCCGTGTTTCCCACTGAAATGTGACAGTCAAGTTGGAGGGCGACAAAAAACATGTTCGAAATAATACGTGATGCACGCCTCCTTTCATCTTCCCGAACCATCAAGTTTGACAGAACAACGCCACTAACGTATTCCTCTTGTGTATGCCTGACGAAGAGTAAATGGTCATGATCATCAAACTCTATGACAGGTTTACGGGTGCTACAGTTCATGTTCTTGACGATGATAACCTATACTGTGTTCTTCCATTACTACAGGACCTCAAGTAGGGCCACATGACCATGATAATCAAATGGGATAAGAGCGTCGGGATTATCAGTAGTAGCAATCAATGGACCCAGGATGAATTGTATTACAGATCTACGTATCGTGTTACCATCATGGTCAATGAAGTTTAAAGTGTGCTTGATGCTCCTCATCTGCTATGATTTGCTCAGAGACTCAACCTTACTGTGAGTGATGAGCTCAAACGCGAAAATATCGCAATACAGGGACATCCTTTCACGTGCGTTGACTCAGACTATGGAGGAAACGCAGATTCATTTCTGCTTACCCCAAGCATAAAGTAAAGCAGTCGACGTCTGAAGTTCTTAAGTGTCTTATGGAGCAATATGAAACAGCTAAAGCTGAACGTGTAAGACTGGACAGCCATATCACTCTTCCTTCACGACGAGATAAGTGGCAGGGAGCACGAGAGAGCCCGTCCATATCATGTGCCCCTTTCAGTGAAAAGCATAGGCAACATGTTTGCTCCAGGAGGCGAGTGAGTCACGGTCTCAGTGATCCTCCCTTGCAAGCGTCTGAATCCCAGACGAGAGGACATTAAGCTCTTCATTAAGGCGGAGGTATCCACTCACGATCTTATGATACAAGGATTCTCGAAGGATGAATGGAAATAACCTTCAGCCTTCTCATCTACGCTGCGACTTGAGACCCTCCCCTTTGTCTCTACCAATCCAGTAAATCATCAGGCTCAAACGACCTGATGTGCCACCCAAGTTGGACGAGCGATCCAGCAACTCCGGAGGCCGAAACACCAAACGACGCCACCGGTCGAGGCTTCTCTCTGAGTAAGATGTGTGTGAAAACCACAGGAAACCATATGCCCCTCGCCGTCTGCCACTCGCCAACCCAAGACCTTCTTCACCTACCAAGACCCGCGATCCGCTGGATCAGCCTTGGGTACACCTCAAAGAAAACCCGAGCGTTGGGGAAGTCACGACCCCAAATGGGCTTCATTATATCCCGTCATAAGACACCTTGGGACATTAGCTGCTTCAGTTGCCCTCTGTGAACTCAGGTCATGCACCGTTCCTGCTCAACGGCTCGTAACGTCGTTCTCACGAGCTCGTATCGTCGTGCTTAAGGGGCTCTTATCTTCGTCATCAAAAGGGGTTAATTACAGGTCGTTGCACCTCAGCGACATCTATCATTACCGAACGGAACAGGCGGTTCACGCAAACCCCGTCAGAGGATGAATCTACCCTTGGAATCTGACCCCTTCCAGCAATTTCCTGGAAAAGGACGATTTCTTTGTCACCCAACCAAATATTCACAAGACGCGCCGGAAATGAAAGAGATTAATGCATTCCCTCGACAGCGTTTGTGACTGGTCAGTCCCACCATTGTGTGCCGACAGAAAAGAAAAAACTATGACGCTCTCCTTAAGAGCTCCCCCAGTGCTTGCTCTCTCCCTCTATCTATCTATCTATCTCTCTCTCCCTCTGGTGGCCTTTTGGGCTGGAGAGACTACGTTGTAATGGTATCCTTAGGTTGGGGAAAAACCACCGACACCGACTTCAAACCAAACTTCGGGGCTTGTTGTGGTCCAGAGGCGAGCAGTGTGTGTCGTATGTATGACTTGTCTAACCCTTGGCGGATTCCAGTCCAGTACCCCACACGACGAAGGACGGAGATCTTCGCCTTCCTCCTGCGTCGTGCATTACGCGGCCCCAACAGTCGTGATGGCCAAGCGGGTGATACTGACAAGAGAGATGAAGGAAACAGTTCAGTGGTGATTACAGGCGAGACATCTAGCCGTTCGTTTATCAGTTAGTTTGACCTGACACATAACCGAAGGCCACATGACTGCCGTGGTGACAGGTTAACTGATGCAGTCAAGTCTGTGGTGAAGGTGTGACTGAGGTGGTTAGCGGTCTGACTCGACCAGCCAAGTCTTCCCGAGCGTCGAAGTGCCAAATCCTGACGTCCCCACAACCTATAGAGGTCTGCTTGAGGGTTTCCCTTCGAAAAACCCTGATCCTTCCCCGTCTTTAGAACCCAAGCAGGAACAACCACCACCACCACCGAGAACCACCAACAGCTCCTCGACTGCGGTTGTACAGCTGTGCCCACGTCAACATGACAGTGATATGGCTTGTATTCACCCGCGGGAGAAAAAAAGAAAAAAATATATCCCACGACGACCCCCCCCCCACCCCCTCAGGGTGGGTCGGCTGTCCATCCTGAGCTAAAAATACTCTCTCTCTAAAAGGCATGGAAGTCGACAAGGATTTCCCTTTCCTTTCTTTCTTTCTTTTTTCTCCCCACTCCCAGTGGCATGTTTGTATTTGCCTATTTGTACAGTACTAGACGGGAGCTCCACGCTCGCGTGTGTGTAATCACCTACTAGTGTGTACTGTACGGGAAGGGAGCTTAATAAACTCGTGTGTGTGTGTGTGTGTGTGTGTGTGAAAATACGTTAGACACGACTGTTCGCAAGTACACATCAAAACTAGAACACTGGACTGAATCACTCACATTATGTGACTGTGGATTGCAAGGAGGCACACCTGCTGGGCGGGAGGGCGTGAATCGAAGGTGTGGTAAAGTGTGGGGACTGGATGATAATACCGTGGTAACGACCAAGTCAATACTACCCCCTGACGAGCTATAAGGATAACTACGAGCACCTGGTGGTACAAGATACGAGTCAATACATGGCAGTACAAGTGTCAGGAAGGAATGAAAAGTTAAGTTCACATGTAGTGAAAGGGAGTTGGGTTCGAACGATGATTTGGTAGTTATAAGGGGATTTGTAACACTCCTGGTGATTAGAGGAATATGATCCAAGAACTATGGACGATGCAGGAGGTCAGTAATGATCTTATGGTGAATACTAGAGGATCGAAGGATAACAGGAGGGAAAAATAACAGGAGGAAATGAGCATCACATAAAAGGAGATTTCAGGCAAAGATTTCAAATCTATCGGCTGACGATACAATGTAGAGACAACTCACTGAGGAACTTAAGACAGAATACAAGATATAGAAAGAACGACGAACAGTATATCATTGGCTAGTGGCACACAGCAGGACAGATATTTAACACGCAAATGGTGACGAAACCAAGTAAACACACACACACACACACACACACCACGGGAAGAATACCAGGTTTGTTTTCAAATCGAATAACTACGAAGACTCGTGGTGAAGAAAGCGATAACGCGAGACGTGAGAACAGAAATTATTCGGAGGCAGTCAGAACCAGGTGACGCCAGACATAAAAAATGAAAGTTAAGGATATCTTTGAGGGGCTGAGTGTCAGGAAGGATGGAGGCGAGACAGCTCATGTCAAGGAAGGGTGGGCGTAGGAAGCCCATGTGTCACGAGATTAAGAAGGCTTTACCCAGCAGTGAAATATGGTGACGGATGAGAGGGTTCCGCGCCAGGTGAGAAGGCAAGATACGGGGGCAAGACTGTGTGTGTGTGTGTGTGTGTGTGTGGGTGGGTGTGTGTGTATGTACCCATGGACTGATGGATGGAGGCGCTGCGCAGCACACTGGAGCGGAGGGAAACGACTGAGAGAGTTGAAGGAAGCCATAACATGGACACCAGTTCTCTCACAGTGGGTTAGGTGCACCACTGGAAAGTATGATGGTAATTACAAGTGGAGGAGCGAGAGACATACGAACAGAACTAATATCATGAGAGTGGCCGGAAGAGTCACATTTCATCGCCTGAATCTTGGCTGGAAAAAAAGGAGGATGGAAAAGTGAACATTTACAGCATCGAATGATTCAGGTCACATGACCGAACAGATAGCGAAGAGGTGTAGACGTGTGAAGAACTCACGTGGTGTGAAAAAAAGCTAAAAGAACTCGAGGGATTTTTCGAAAATGATGATGATAACCTTGTCAGGGACAAAAGTGGTGGACCGAACAGCTGTGGGTAACGGGAGTCTTATGTTTACGTCAAAGAATAGGCGGAGTACGCGTCATGTCGCCTAGCATCGCCGACACGCTCGCTGATGGGAAGACGATGGGGAAAGTTATTGGCTTACAATACCATTTTGTAGTACATTGCTGAAGGGGCACGAGGAGGGACGCGAGGAGCTGTGTGTGTGTGTGTGTGTGTGTGTGTGAGTTTACTGCTAGTGGCTCGAGAAGGCGAAGAGAAAGTTGCTGAAGTTCTCCGAAGGAGTCCCGGGGAACATCGGCCCATGAACTGGAATTGAATGCTAGTGTGAGAAAGGTGACTGCGATTGCGACTGGAAATCGGTGTGTGAAACAGCTGGTCGAAAAGGATGTGGGAATTACGAAGGTCTTTCCTGTCCCAGCGGTCCTATTGAGCCGGGAGGGTGGAGTGGACGATGGAAGCTTCCCTGAGACTTTTGCAAGGCACGCGCCAAATATGGCAGATTCTTTCTTAAAAGTACTTGAAGACGATACAGGAATTTGAGCTTGCAAAGTCAGGCGAGGTTGGCTGGAAGGAGAGGCGCCACATAGGTTAGGTGTATGTGGAAAGACGATGTCAGGAGACCAGGCGACAGAGCAACTGCACTCGGTAGGAGGTCGGTGAAGCACACTGCTGCTATGGGAAGAACGATACTGAGGCTGTTAGGAGCGAAGGAGCGAGAGCTACTTACTCCTCAGTACAAGAGCCAGCCCTCCCACCTCACCACTAAGATTCACCTCACCCACAAGTTACAATGTGTATTCCAGTTGTTTTTTTTTATGTCATCCACCAGTTTCTTGGGGTCACGCATGTTTTGGACGATGGACGTTTTGCCAACGGATCTGTGGACCAAAGTTTGTAAATCACCCGTCTATGGACTGCACATGGGATCCCTATTACAGATGGAGATTTACGAATTCCTTTTTTATTTTATTTTTCGCTTGTCTCCATATCTCCTAAACTGACCCATACATCAACGAAGTGTCGAGTGAACATCAATCCTAAATCCAGTTTCCCTTCTGGGAAACAAACGTACAAGTCAGTGATTTACTTAAAAAGAAAATAACACCGACTTATTACTACCATATAATGTCTCAGTTGAAATATAGAAATCAAAAACCAAAACATTCCCGGAGGTAAACTCCAAAGTGTTTACCTCGTCAGGCAGAGATATACTGGAAGTGAATGATTGGCGAGCAGCTAGAACTGGTCCCTCGTCAAGGCGTCCAGCAAAGCGTGAAGAGACTCTCTCAGTCATGCAACAGCTCAATCAGGTTAAAGTTTCATCGAGTTTTGCGGAGGGTCATGCGAGTGTGAGCGAACACTCCGGCAGGGAATCTGAAGTCCAGGAATATACTGTATATTTACTCTCTCTCTCCCCCTCTCTCTCTCTCTCTTCTCTCTCTCTCTCACTCTCCCTTTCTCGTCTAGGATGATTTCTCTCTAAACTCTGAATAGGTTTCATATTCTGTATCTCTACTACAGTATGAATACTTCCTCTCTGGTTAAAAAAAAAAACCACCTCCTTCCTCTACGTATTCCAGAGAGATGATACAATTCCACGCTGGTATCCAAAAGGGACGTTCATTTATACACCTGATACAGGTTTAAGTGTGTGATTTAATCAACGTGACAATACGTCTGTCTAAGATAATGGCAAAACACGCGATGAATATTAGAATGATAACGTACTCTCTCACGTCCATCAAACATAAACAGAAGTGCCCATAATCACATCCTTCAGTGTCTTGTCATCTTAAAATTCTAAACCTCCATAAAATACATCCCTAAGATATTACTTATATAATCAAATGAAAAAAGATAATCTGTTCTTATAGCTCGATTCAAAGTACAAATTAAACGTAGTAAACATGTATTTAATTTTACTGAAGTAGAAGTGGAAAAAGAGTAGTAGTGCTAGACAACTGAAGCAGCCTATGATGGTAGGGTTAGGTGGCTGAAGCAGCCTGAAGTGGTAGAGATACGTAGCTGAAGAAGCCTGAAACGGTAGACTCAGGAGGCTGAAACAGCCATAGTGGTGGTGGAGTCACGCGGTTGCAGTACTCCACAGTGCCAGCGTAAGGTTGGTGAAACAGAATGTAGTAGTTGAATATGGAGGCCGAAGCAGCCTATAGTATTAAGAGTTAGATGGCTTGAAGTAGCCTACTCTGGTAGAGTCAGGAAGCTGAAGTAGCCTATAGTAACACCTCAAAGTGGTTTGATTGCAAAATACACATTAATTGTTCTCTCTTGCTTGATGTTTCTCGTCCCGTCTGTATATCTCTGTGTGTCGTCCCATCACATCATCGTGCACCTACACTTAAATCATGTACTAATGAACCAACTCCCATTTTCAGTCACGTTCATTTCTCTCACAGCTTCTACATCGTTAGCTCACGACCAAACGAGCCTCCTGAATCATTAGGGCACTAACTAACTAACTAGGGCGGGTCTAGTTGTTGGGGGTGTGTTGGCTTAGCAAGTCATCTCTTCAGTTAACCACTTTTGTACTTTCCAGTCTTTCTGGCCTGGAATTATTTCTTTCCATGGTTTTCTCTTCTTGTAGCTAAGCTCCACCTCTCTGAATTTTTATATTCTATTCGCCAAAAATGTTTTCATCCTTCCTTTCAATCCACCTCAACCCACTTATCGTTAATCTTTCCCCCACCACCTTCTTTCTTTACCAGTCTCGCCTCTCCTACTCTGTCTTCTGCTTAACCTTCCTCCAGCACTTTTAGCTTTCCAGTCCAGCGTTGATATTTCTCTCTCCCTGTGATTCAATCTTTGCTTCCGCCCACGGTGCTCCTGGCCTTCAGCTATATTGCATCTTGCTCTCATTCATCTTGCACTTTTCCGACTGGCTCACGTTTCACCTTTCTGCCACACGAAAAATTTTCTTTCCCTGCTCGTTTATTTAAGTCCGTTTTCGTTATATCTGCTTTTATTTCTCGTCCATACCTCTCTCCATCCTTCCATATCCTCCCTCTCTCCCTGACTTTTACTCCCTCAATAAATCCCCTACGGTACCTAGGGACAGCACTAGGATTCCAATTGCTCTATCAAGGAATAAAGTACTGAAACAGAAACTGAACTGAGGATGTTACATCTCTTTCTCACTCTCCCTTCAAAAGCTTCCCTCCTCCCACACCTACCTCCCTCTCCCTGCCTGCCTGGCCTCCTTTATCTACCCATTCATTAATCAAATAACAAGTGACCATCCCTCCCGAAGGCAACAAGGGGATTAGCAGGCACATGCAACTGCCAATAACCCAGGGTAAACAAAGGCATCATGGAGCTTATGAAACCCAGTCGTAACTCCATTGGTTTCCGATGACGCATCAGTCTCCCGGGGAACCAGCAAATCCTGAGTAATTAATCCGACACTGTATCTTCATTAACAACCCTCCCAGCGAGGATTAATCATACAGCTTCCAGGAAAAAAAAAAGAGTGCTGGATGTTCTGTACTTATCACATAAATGCCTAAAGTTGTCTTGGTTCACTTTGTGAGTGATGTCTGGTCTTGGTTCTTTGTGAGTAACATACGACATGTCTCAGTAGCCAAGTCGTACGTCCTCCCGTCGCAACGGTAAGGCAGCGTCGTATCGTGTTATAGCGTTTACTGTAGGTGTGTGTCGAGTATCAAACAGTAGCTCAGAGCATTTTTAAGCTCGTACTCTCTCGGGGCGTTGAACGACCTTAGCTAAATGCTCCCACTTCACCTCCGAATAGCCTGGGTAAGTAGTGCTAGCTAATAGAGCCATGTGTCCTTGTCGTCAATAATACTTAAGGTATCTTTATAAACCGAGGACACGGGATGAATAATTGATCTGCCGGGGTTACCTGCAAAAATCAATCGTCTGTGCTCCGAGCGAGATATCACTGAAATGAATTCCTTCAGAGCCCCATTCACAAGAGAAAACGGAACCCCATCCATAATAGGGTGGGGCGGCTGCATTACAACAATACCCGTTTCAACTGGCTTTGGGAACTAATCAACAATATCCTAATTACATTATTCACGGCGGTATAACAGCTTCACGAATGCAATGTAAAAATCTGACAGCGTTAGCGATTGTTGGGAACACCATTGTGTAGGAATATGTGGGGTGACTTGAATGGTTTATATTGTGGATTCGACACCAGTCTTTGAGCCTTGGATAACGTTTATTTAGAGGCCCACAAATGTTGTTGCTTCTTATAGTAGGGTATTCAAACTCCCGTGTTACTTTATGCCTCCGGTGAGTAAGTTTTCCTGACCCATCACGATATGGGTCAGAGGCTGTGAGGCAAACAGTAACCCCATTTAAGTAAACATACGTTTGAGTAGTTCCACAGTGGAGGAGACACTCCATATATTCTGCTCCCCTTTCAGGTCCAGAGTAGGCGACAAAACGGGGTGAAAACTGTTTATACACTGTCGTTTTACCCACACAGCTCGACCCAAGGTGACAGTAAGAGGTGCAGACAGTTTCTATACTGTCTTGTGTGTCATAAACAGCTTCGCATGAGAGACTCAAATGAGCAGAGGGGCAGTTTATGTTCTGCCGCGTAATCACGGTCCCTGCCTGAGGACACACTCTCCCTTACATGAGTAAAGGATAAACTCGAGCCACAAGCCAGTGTCGCCTGTTTACGTTATCGTTGGCTGAGGAAATAGAGTCCGAGTGTGAAGGGTGCGTATGACGGGTCCTGGTGACCACCTGGCCCTGTGTGGCGGGTGTACGAGACAATGAGACCTGGTGATCACGCGTCTCCGGTATGCCTGACGTCTTCACGGGCCTGACCTGGGGATTACAGAGTTTATTTTTTCTCCCCAAAGGACATGGAAGTCCGACTCCCGCATCTCTCCCTCATATCCTACCCTACAAGGACGAAAAGCTAAGCTTCCCCTCAGCTCCCCAAGTCAGACACCCACACTCTTTCCTCTCAGCCCTTGGGAGAGGGGGGCGGGGGGTTTCCTCCCCACATCCACTCATCTTCACTATCCAACTCCCCGTTTTCTTCATGACTCACCCTGGCGCGTACCCCCTCCCCCCATTCCCCTCCATGACATGTACTCATCTCTTCCTCCCTCCTTATAACTTATCTTCCTCCCTCCTTTATTATACCTCATCTTCCTCCCTCCTATATCATAACTTATCTTCCTCCTCCTCCCTCCTCCTCTTCACAGCTTACTACCCTCCACCCTCCTCCGTCTATGCATATCCTATTCCCTTTGTTACACTGCACCCCTTCCTCCTCCTCCTCCTCCTCTTGTAACGATCTACCTCTTCCCTCCCTCTAGCTTGCTTGCCCACCTCCCTCCTTCCCTCCCTCCCTCCCTCCTTCCCTCCCTCTTCAGCTCAGCAGGGACGTCATGCGAGCGCTCAAGGTCAAGTTAAGAAACCAGATACCTAGATTATTATCAATACTAATCAATATTTCTCCCTTTACTCATTCGTCTATGTGTCCTCTACAACGTGCGTGAAAATATCCACAGCAACTACACCACTGCACATAAAACTACACAGGAGTCTTGGCTGACCGGCTCGTGAGCTGAAACCCACAAGCGAAAGCCATTTAGATATTTTCTCAGCGGAATATTAAATATGCAGTCGTGTATCTAAGAGATGAATTAAAACCGAGATTAGATTTCCTCATATACGTCAGATTAGAACAACAAGAGGGACTGTGCACTTCTGTGTACACGTGTGTGTGTGTATGTGTGTGAGTGTGTGTGTGTGTGTGCGTGTGTGTGTGTGTGTGTGTGTGTGTGTGTTCACTCTCTCTCTCAATGCTTCTGTACCAACCAGAAAATTTCTCTCTCTCTCTCTCTCTCTCTCTCTCTCTCTCTCTCGTTCAGGCCAGACCATCTCGCTTGGACCTTGGGTCTGTGTCGTCTCTCTCTCTCTCTATCTATCTATCTATCTATCTATCTATCTATCTATCTATCTATCTATCTATCTCTCCCCTTCTACCCGCCCCAGACATGGAAGAAGCACGGAAGACTGACTTGTGGCGTCTAAAGACATCGCTGGCGGAGCCTTTTTTGGCCCCCTTGACGCCTGCCACACGAAGAGGCAAGGAGAGGAGAGGAGAGAGAGAGGGGAAGACCCACCGCCTCCCCTAGCGGCCGACCTTCAGCCTGACGGGGATAATGACTCGCCCTCAGCAAAGAACTGCAACATCCTCCTGACGGGGTTTTTAGGTCCTGGTGCTCACTCGGGTGTCGGTGGGCGGGGAGCCTGCAGGTGCGAGAGGTGGGTGGGGGGGAAGGCTCACGCACCAGACTGAACCTGTTGATCTCCCCGCCTGGGGAGGAACGAGGAAGGTCCGCGCTCTCTCTCTCTCACACACACACACATACTATTGGACGTCTGAGCTCAACACGGCGTAAACTTTTGCCGAGTCTCTCCCAACGACCTCTCATTTTGAACCATCATTCTGTTGCGACGGTTTGCGACGTGTACGTCTGGAGCTATGAATCTTCTAAAGATGCGTCACTGACGCCATGTCCCGTCGCAAGTCCCTCACCACTTCTTGCACCGAGGCTACAAATCACTGACGTATGTTGTGCCACAAATCTTTCACCGCTGGTCGCTATGGGATGGCACGTCATCAACGTACGTTGCGTCGCACGTCCTCGTCGCTGGTCGCTCTCAGGCGATGCGTCACTGACGTACGCTGCTGCGTCGCAAGCTCTCACCTCTGGTCGCTTGAGACGATCTGATTTTCGGTTCTTGCAGCAATAGGGGCTTTATTCACGGGGGCATTCCTGCCCATCCTGCGGGCGGTGGCGCATGCGCCAGTGAAGGTGGCTGGTCTTCCAGAGTTACAAACTCTTTGGTCCAGGCAAAGAAGAGCTAGCTTCCAGGCCAGGCATGGAATGACGTTATCTCTGCCGTGTTCACGGTCCAGATAGCGACACTCTTGGCGCCGTGGGGAAAAACCTCCGTCTTCTTTCCTCTTGGAAATGTGCGTTGTCGTCTTCCAGACCCTCATTGTCGCCGTGGGTGAGTCATAATAGGGCGAACCCCTGGGCTGTCGTGGCGATAATGGATGGAGAGGTGTGGTCTTCCGTCGTATAAACCAAGGTGAAATCTGATCCGCCGTTGCGATGAAAAATGGTAAAAATCTGGTCCCTCTGATAAAACAAAGTTAAATCTGGCTTGCCGTTAAGGTCAAACGAAGTGAAATCTGGTGTGTCGTTGTGACACAACATGGTGAAATCTGGTGTGTCGTGACGGAACAGGACAAAAATCTGTCCTGTCATTGTGACAGAACATGTCGAAATCTGGTCTCCCTGTCGCCGCTGTGGCGTAAATATGTAACTCACCTCTTGTGACTCGGCCCTCCGTGTCTTCAGCTGCCTGTGTGGCACTCTCCCTCAGCTCCTGAGTTGGCCATTGTTCAGTCTAGACACCGTCTAACCTCTCCTCAGTCCGCTGTGTCCCCTCTGACCTCAGCTCCCGCGTCATCATCCCTGGGAGCCATATCCTCAGTCACCTGTTGAAGTTGTGTCTTTAAAGAGCTGCCTTAACTCAGAATTGAGTCTTCGAGTCTTCCATCCTCCTCAGTTGGCTGTGTCAATTCCAGACGCATTTTGACTATACTCAATTGGGCAGTATTACCCCTAACCCATCTTCTATTGTCCTCAGGTCATCTCAGCTGGCTGAGGAATACCCATATACATATTCTTATGTCATTAAATTACGACATCACTCCTACGTTCTACATATATATATAGATATATATATATATATATATATATATATATATATATATATTTATAACCTTAGAAATGGGAGAAAGAATATCTACAACGAAATTTGGCCGCAAAACGCTCACCGTAAAGAGAGAGAGAGAGAGCAAAACCCGAATGGCTTTTCAATAAAATAACAAATAAAGTTATCCCAGCGGGGAATAGAAAAATTAATCTGTACCGCAATGTCAGAGTGTCTGGTAACCTCCGATAGAGACTGGCCAGTTATTTTGTTTTTATTATTATTAAATCTGTTTTTACTACACAGTTTAAAGTTTTAAGCTTTCTGGCCAAAGGAGAGGGACATTAAATATTGTACGTATATATCCATAGAATCAAAACGTTTTTTCCTAGCTCAAGGCCACACACACACACACACACACACACAAATACATACACACACACGCATACACACACATTCATACACACACACACACAAACACACACACATGGGATACATTTTTCCCTACCATTTAAAGAGGAATGCGATCGCTTGGGGTTAACTGCCAGCTGTATGAAATCCCCGGCGGGAAGACTGGAACGCCAGACGACGCCTGCGTGCCCACCGAACTGATATCACAACCAGCGCGGACCAGTCTGTCTGTAACTGGGACTACACACGGCTTCACTGCCAGTCAACGACCCACTCTGCAGTGAGCGGGGGGGGGGGGGCAGTGGGAGGACAGTGAGGCGTAGATCCAGAATTACGAAGGACTGGAACGATCACTGCGAAACTTTGTTAGTTGATAATTTCATGTTTTCGGCTTTGCTTTCGTTGTGTGTGTGTGTGTGTGTGTGTGTGTGTGTGTGTGTGTGAGAGAGTGAGGGGGGGTGGGTGGTTTGAGGTAGAACTGCCCGCTGCAAACAGCGCAGCTGAACAGTTTAGAGTTCCTTTCGGAAATTCTGAAATCATACTCTTGTGGCGTCTTGACCGAGTCTCCTAAATGCCTTTAGAAACGGCTTCAGAGCAAAACTGAAATGTACGTTGACTGCTGCGCGTGAGATAGCTATATATCAACCCCAGAATTTGTTAACGGGTACTTCGATGTTGATTATATGGATATATGAGAGATATAAAGACACATATATCTTTGTTATAACGGAATTTAACAAAAAAAATATAAAAAACATGCTTTAACATTACAATGAAATTTAAAGGAGCCAAACTCTGTCTGTCTGTCTGTCTCTCTCTCTCTCTCTCTCTCTCTCTGTCTCTCTGTCTCTCTCTCTCTAGTACAAGAGCCAAACTGTGTCTGTCTGTCTGTCTGTCTGTCTGTCTCTCTGTCTCTCTGTCTCTCTCTCTCTCTCTCTCTCTCTCTCTCTCTTAGTACAATCAATACATTTATTTCTCATCCTCTCTCTCTCTCTCTCTCTCTCTCTCTCTCCATACACTCGCACAAGCCAGCTCAAAACTCTATTACCAAATCTCAAAACAGCACCTCTAAAAAAGTCATCATGAAAACGACACAATTAACTTTACCTCCTCACATCACCCTAGAAAGGCAACTATGAAAATATCCCAACACCCTAACGAAATAAAAAAAAAAGAGAGAGAAAAGAAAAAAACCTTAAACAAATTCATTCTCGGCGCACAACAAAAGAGAATTTTATAGTAAATAGCTTTACAAAAATATATAAAAAAAAAGCCGAGAACAAAAGCGGGCTAAGTGTTTGCTTGGGTAGAGCCGACGATGCGCCCCTTGCGCACGGCCAGTCCCGTCTCTCTCTCTCTCTCTCTCTCTCTCTCTCTCAGGGGGAGAGGGAGGAGGAAGGGGGGGAGGAGGAGGAGGAGGAAGGGGAAGGAGGGGGGTGGAGGAGGAGGAGGAGGAACGACACGGAATGGAACAACAACCCTGTCGTGAGATAATGGATATATGAGAGAGAGAGAGAGAGAGAGAGAGAGAGAGAGAGAGCCTTCCTCTCTCTCTCTCTCTCCCGTGTTTATTGCATATCAGCCGTGCACGGACGGGGAAAGTGGGGTCGCTGTGGTAGAAATCTCTCTCTCTCTCTCTTGGGGGGGGGGAGGGTGGTGAGGACGGAGTAATTCCACGTAAAGCCGAGGCTAATTCCTCCCAAA
>JAYMFT010400315.1:0-18966 GCA_038088735.1 Panulirus argus | reverse complement strand
TGGAATAAACACAAACACCACCTTTGAAACGGAAACGCGAGTGGAGATTATAGTTAGATATGAAAAAGGGACTAGTGTAAACATCATTAGACAACTGAGTCTCAGACCGAAGTAAGATATTAGGAGAGGTACTAGACAAATGGTGTTCAACTGAGGCGAGGTTTGTCTCTCACTGGATTCTCACACATCCTCTTAATGTGTTGAGGTTTGTCCCTCACTGGATTCTCACACACCCTCTCAATGTGTTGAGGTTTGTCCCTCAGTTGATCCTCACACAGTCTAATAATGTTTTTAGTTCGGATCCTCACTGGTAACTGACACACCCTTATAATCTTTTAAGTTTTGTCCATCACTGGTTACGCACACCCTTTCATAATGTGTTGAGGTTTTTCCCTCACTGGATCGTCACACACCCTCATAATCTGTTGAGGTTTCTCCCTCACTGGTTCTTCACAAACTTCCAAAATGTTTTCAGGTTTGACCCTCACTGGTATCTCACATTACCTCTTAATGTTCTGAGGTTTGTCTATCACTGTTTCATCACACACTTTCATATTGCATTTAAGTTTGTCCCTCACTGGATGATCATACACCCTCATAATGTTTTGAAGTTTGTCCCTCACTAGTTTTTCACTTAACCTTATAATCTGGTGAGGTTTACCCCTCATTGGGTTGTCACACGCCCTCATGATGTGTTGAGGTTTGTCTCTCTCCTTTTTCTCGCACACTCTCACAATGTATTGAGGTTTGTCCCTCACGGGATTCTCACAAACCCTCTTTATGTGTTGAGGTTTTTCCTCAACACTCTTTCATAATGTTTTCAGTTTTGATCCTCAATGATAACTTACACACCCTCATAATGTCTTGAGGTTTGTCCATCACTGGTTCCTCACACCCTTTCATAATGTGTTGAGGTTTTTCCCTCACTGGTTCGTCAGACACCCTCAAAATCTTTTGAAGTTTATCGCTCACTGGTTCTTCACACACTCTTATAATGTTTTCAGGTTTGACCCTCACTGGTAACTCACACACCCACTTAAGGTTTTGAGGTTTGTCTGTCACTGGTTCCTTACACACTTTCATAATGTATTTAGGTTTGTCACTCACTGGATAATCATACACTCTCAAAGTATTTTTACGTTTGTCCCTCACTAGTTCGTCACACAACCTCATAATCCTTTGAATTTTATTTTTCACTGGTTTGTCACACGCCCTCATAATTTGTTGAGGTTTGTCCTTCACTGGTTCTTCACACACTCCCATAATGTTTTTCAGATTTGACCCTCACTAGTAACTCACACACCCTCTTAATGTTTTGAGGTTTGTCTGTCATTGGTTCCTCAAACACTTCTAGAATGTATTTATGCTTGTCACTCACTCAGTGATCATACACTCTCATAATGTTTTGATGTTTGTCCCTCATTAGTTCCTCACACAACCTCATAATCTGTTGATATTTATCCCTCACTGGTTTGTCACACGCCCTCATAATGTTTTGAGGTTTATCTGTCACTGGTTTCTCACACACTCTCATAACGTATTGAAGTTTTTTCCACACTGGATTCTCACACACCCTCCTAATATGTTGAGTTTTGTTCTTCAGTTGTTCTTCATACACTCTCACAATGTTTTTAGGTTTGTCACTACCTGGTAACTCAGACACACACTCATAATGTTTTGAGGTTTATCCATCACTGGTTCTTCTCACCTTTTCATAATGTGTTGATATTTTTCCCTCACCCTTTCGTCACACACCCTCATAACCTGTTGAGGTTTGTCAATCATGGTTCTTAAAAAACTCTCATAAAAATTTCAGATATGACCCTCACTTGTAACTCACACAACATCTTAATCATTTTAGGTTTGTCTGTCACTGGTTCCTCACACACTTTCATATTGTATTTAAGTTTGTCTCTCGCTGGATGATCATACACCCTCATAATGTTTTGAAGTCTATCCCTCACTGATTTGTCACACGGCTTCATAATGTTTTGATGTTTTTCTTGCACTGGTTTCTCGCACACTTTCATAATGTATTGAGGTTTGTCCCTCACTTGATTCTCACACACCCTTTTAATGTGTTTTGTCCTTCACTTGTTCCTCACACTCTCTCATAATATTTTTAGGTTTGACCGTCACTGGTAACTTACACACCCTCATATTGTCTTGAGGTTTGTCCATCACTGGTTCCTCACACCCTTTCAAGATGTGTTGAGGTTTTTCCCTCACTGGTTCGTCACACACCCTCATAATCTTTTGATTTTTATCCATCACTGGTTCTTCACACACTCCTATAATATTTTCAGATTTGACCCTCAATGGTAACTCACACACCCTCTTAACGTTTTGAGGTTTGTCTGTCACTGGTTCCTAACACACTTTCATAATGTATTTAGGTATGTCACTCACTGGATGATCATGCACCCTCAAAATGTTTTAAAGTTTGTCTCTCACTAGTTTCTCGCACAACTTTATAATCTGTTGAGGTTTATCCCCCACTGGTTTGTCACACTCCCTCATAATGTGTTGAGGTTTGTCCCTCACTGGATTCTCATACACCCTTTTAATGTGTTGAGGTTTGTCCTTCATTTCTTCGACACACACTGTCATAAAGTTTTTAAGTTTCACACTCGCTGGTAACTCGCACACCCTCATAATGTTTTAAGGTTTTTCCATCAATGGGTCTACACACCATTTCATAATGTGTTGAGGTTTTTCCCTCACTGGTTCGTCACATACCACCATAATCTGTTGAAGTTTGTCCCTCATGGTTCTTCAAACACTCCCATAATGTTTTCAGGTTTGTACCTAACTGGTAACTCACACACCCTCTTAAAGTTTTGAGGTTTGTCTCTCTCTCTGTTTCCTCACACACTTTCATAATATATTTAGGTTTGACACTTACTGGATGATCATACACCCTCATAATGTTGTGAAATCTGTCCCTCACTAGTTCCTCACACAACTAATAATCTGTTGAGGTTTATCCCTCACTGGTTTGTTACTCGCCCTCATAATGTGTTGAGGTTTGTCTCTCACAGGATTCTCACACACCCTCTTAATGTGTTAAGGTTTGTCCTTCACTTCTTTCTCATACACTCCCATAATGTTTTCAGGTTTGACCCTAACTGGTATCTCACATTACGTCTTAATGTTTTGTGGTTTGTCTGTCACTGGTTCATCACACACTTTCATATTGTATTTAAGTTTGTCCCTCATTGGATGATCATTCACCCTCATAATGTTTTGAAGTTTGTCCCTCACTAGTCTTTCACGCAACCTCATAATCTGGTGAGGTTTACTCCTCATTTGGTTGTCACACGCCCTCATAATGTGTTGAAGTTTGTCTTTCTTCTTTTTCTCGCACAGTCTCATAATGAATTGTGGTTTGTCGCTAAGGGATTCTCACACACCCTCTTAATGTGTTGAGTTTTGTCCTTCACTTGTTCCTCACACACTCTCATAATGTTTTTATGTTTGACCCTCGCTGGTAACTTACATACCCTCATAATCTTTTGAGGTTTGTCCCTCACTGGCTGTTCACACACTTCCATAATATTTATAGGTTTGACCCTCACTGGTAACTCACACACCCTCTTAATGTTTTGAGGTTTGTCTGTCACTGGTTCCTAATACACTTTCATAATGTATTTAGGTTTGTCACTCAATGGATAATCATATACCCTCAAAATATTTTGACGTTTGTCCCTCACTAGTTCCTCACAGAACCTCATAATCAGTTGAGGTTTATCCTTCACTGGTTTTTCACACGCTCTCATAATGTATTGAGGTTTGTTCTTCCCTTGTTCCCTACACACTCTCATAATCTTTTTAGGTTTGATCCTAACTGGTAACTCACACACCCTCATAATGTTTTAAGGTTTGTCCATCACTGGGTCCTCACACCCTTTAATAATGTGCTGAAGGTTTTCCCTCACTATTTCGTCACACACCCTTATAATCTGTTGAGGTTGGTCCCTCACTGGTTCTGCACACCTATAATGTTTTCAGATTTGACCCTCACTAGTAACTCACACACCCTCTTAATGTTTTGAGGTTTGTCTCTTATTGGTTCTTCACACACTTTTAGAATATATTTTGGTTTGTCACTCACTCGATGATCATACACCCTCATAATGTTTTGAAGTCTGTCCCTCACTAGTTCCTCACACAACTTCATAATCTGTTGAGGTTTATCCATCACTGGTTTGTCACATGCCCTCATAATGTATTGAGGTTTGTGTCTCACTTGTTTCTCACACACTCTCACAATGTACTGAAGTTTGTCCCTAACTGGATTCTCACACACCCTCCTAATGTGTTGAGTTTTGTCCTTCAGTTGTTCTTCACACACTCTCATAATGTTTTTAGGCTTGTCCTTACCTGGTAATTCACACACCCTTATAATGGTTTTAGGTTTCTTCATCACTGGTTCCTCACACGCTTTCATAATGTCTTGATATTTTTCCCTCACTGTTTCGTCACACACCCTCATAACCTGTTGAGGTTTGTCCCTCATGGTTCTTAAAAAACTCTCATAAAAATTTCAGATTTGACCCTCACTTGTAACTCACACATCCTCTTAATTATTTTAGGTTTGTCTGTCACTGGTACCTCACACACTTTCATATTGTATTTGTCTCTCACTGGATGATCATACACCCTCATAATGTTTTGAAGATTGTCCCTAACTATTTTCTCACACAACCTCATAATCTGCTGAAGTCTATCCCTCAGTGGTTTGTCATATACCCTCATAATGTTTTGACGTTTTTCTCTCTCCTTTTTCTCGCACACTCTCATAATTTATTGAGGTTTGTCGCTCACGGGATTCTCACACACACTCTTAATGTGTTGAGTTTTGTCCTTCACTTGTTCCTCACACACTCTCATAATGTTTTCTGGTTTGACCCTCACTGGTAACTTACACACTCATATTGTCTTGAGGTTTGTCCATCACTGGTTCCTCACACCCTTTCAAAATGTGTTGAGGTTTTTCCCTCACTGGTTCGTCACACACCCTCATAACCTTTTGAGGTTTATCCATCACTTGTTCTTCAAACGCTCCTATAATGTTTTCAGGTTTGACCCTCAATGGTAATTCACACACCCTCTTAACGTTTTGAGGTTTATCTGTCACTGGTTCCTAACACACTTTCATAACGTATTTAGGTTTGTCACTCACTGGATGATCATGCACCCTCAGAATGTTTTGAAGTTTGTCCCCCACCAGTTCCTCACACGACCTTATACTCTGTTGAGGTTTATCCCTCACTGGTTTGTCACACTCCCTCATCATGTGTTAAGGTTTGTCTCTCATTGGTTTCTCACACACTCACAAAATGTATTGAGGTTTGTCCCTCACAGGATTCTCACTCACCCTCTTATTGTGTTGAGGTTTGTCCCTCACTTCTTTCTCACACACTCTCATAATGTTTTTAGGTTTGACCCTACATGGTAACTCACACACCCTCATCATTTTTTTGGGGTTGTCTGTCACTGGTTCCTCAAACCCTTTCATAATGTGTTGAAATTTTTTCCTCACTGGTTCGTGACACAGCCTCATAATCTGTTGAGGTTTGTCCCTCTCTGGTTCTTCACACACTCCCATAATATTTTCAGGTTTGACCCTCACTGGTAACTCATGCACCCTCTTAATTTTTTGAGGTTTGTCTATTAATGGTTCCTCACACATTTTCATATTGTATTTACGTTTGTCCCTCACTGGATGATCATACAACCTCATAATGTTTTGAAGGTTGTCCCTCTCTAGTTTGTCACACAACCACATATATACTGAGTTGTATCCCTTACTGGTTTGTCACACACCCTCATAATGTGTTGATGAACTTTGTCTCTGTATGGTTTTTCGCCCACTCTCATAACGTATTAAGGTTTGTCCCTCACTGGATTCTCACACACCCTTTTAATGTGTTGAGGTTTGTCCTTCAGCTGTTCCTCACGCACTCTCATAATGTTTCTAGGTTTGACCCTCACTCGTAACTCACACACCCTTATAATTTTTTAAGTTTTGTCCATCACTGGTTCCTCACACCCTTTCATAATGTGTTGAGGTTTTTCCCTGACTGGATCGTCACACACCCTCTTAATCTCTTGAGGTTTCTCCTTCACTGGTTCTTCACAAACTCCCATAATATTTTCAGGTTTGACCCTCACTGGTATCTCATATTACCACTTAATGTTTTGAGGTTTGTCTATCACTGGTTCATCACACACTTTCATATTGTATTTTAGTTTGTCCCTCACTGGATGATCATTCACCCTCTTAATGTTTTGAAGTTTGTCCCTCACTAGTTTTTCACGCAACCTCATAATCTGGTGAGGTTTACACCTCATTGGGTTGTCACACGCCCTCATAATGTGTTGAGGTTTGTCTCTCTCCTTTTTCTCACACACTCTCATAATCTATTGAGGTTTGTCGCTCACGGGATTCTCACACACCCTCTTAATGTGTTGAGTTTTGTCCTTCACTTGTTCCTCACATAATATTAAAATGTTTTTTGGTTTGACCCTCACTGGTAACTTACACACCCTCATAATGTCTTGAGGTTTCTCTGTCACTGGTTCCTCACACCCTTTCATAATGTGTTGAGGTTTTTCCCTCACTGATTCGTGACACACCCTCAAAATCTTTTGAAGTTTGTCCCTCACTGGTTCTTCACACACTTCCATAATGTTTTCAGATTTGACCCTCACTAGTAACTCACACACCCTCTTCATGTTTTCAGGATTGTCTGTCACCAGTTTCTCACACACTTTCAGAATGTATTTAGGGTTGTCACTCACTCGATGATCATACACCCTCATAATGTTTTGAAGTTTTTCCCTCAATAGTTTCTCACAGAACCTCATAATCTGTTGAGGTTTGTCACACGTCCTCATAATGTTTTTAGGTTTGTCTCACTGGTTTCTCACACACTCTCATAATGTACTGAGGTTTGTCCCTCATCGGATTCTCACACACTCTCCTAATATGTTGCGTTTTGTCCTTCACTTGTTCTTCATATATTCTCATAATGTTTTTAGGTTTAACCGTACCTGGTAACTCACACACCCCCTTAATGTTTTGAGGTATGTCCATTACTGGTTCGTCACACCCTTTCATATATTATTGAGGTTTTCCCTCACTGGTTCGTCACTCACCCTCATAACCTGTTGAGGTTTGTCTCTCATGGTTCTTCAAAAACTCTTATAATGTTTTTAGGTTTGACTCTCACTGGTAACTCACACACCCTCATAATGTTCTGAGGCTTGTCTGTCACTGGTTCGTCACACACTTTCATAATGTATTTAGGTTTGTCACTCAATGTATGATCATACACCCTCAAAATGTTTTGAAATTTGTCCCTCAGTAGTTCCTCACACACCCTCATAATCTGTTGAGATTTATCCCTCACTGTTTTGTCACACTCCCTCATAATGTGTTGTGGTTTGTCTCTCACTCTTTTCTCACATACTCTCATAATGTATTAAGGTTTGTCCCTCACTGGATTCTCACTCACCCTTTTAATGTGTTGAGGTTTGTCCTTCACTTGTTCCTCACACACTTTCATAATGTTTTTATATTGACCCTCACACACGCTAATAGTGTTTTAAGGTTTGTCCATCACTGGTTCTTCACACACTCCCATACTGTTTTCAGGTTTGACCCTCACTGTTAACTCACACACCTTCTTAATGTTTTGAGATTTGTCTTTCACTGGTTCCTCACACACTTTCATAAAGTGTTTAGGTTTGTCACTCTCTGGATGATCATGCAAAGTCAAAATGTTTTGAGGGTTGTCCCTCACTAGTTCCTCACACAACCTCATAATCTGTTGAGGTTTATCCCTCACTGGTTTGTCACAGAATACTAGATATTGGATCAGTGTCTCAGAACATATGACACTAGGTTAGTGTCTGAAAATATATGGTATTCGATCAGTGCCTAAGAATATATGATATGGGATCAGTGTCTCAAAATACATGATGCTGTATCATTGTCTCAAAATATATGATACTGGATGATTGTGTAATAAGATATGATAATGGATGATTGTCTCAAGGTATATGATACTGGATAATTGGCTAATGATATATGATGCTAAATCAATCCCTCAAAGTATATGACATTGGTTTAGTGTCTTAGAATGAAAATATATGACACTAGATAAATGTCTTGGAATAACTGATATTGGATCACTGTGTCTGAATATATGATACTGGATCGTTGTTTCAAGATATATGATAATGAATCGGTTTTTCAGATAATATGATAGTGGATCAGTGCCACAGAACATATGGTTTTGGATCAGTGCCACAGAACATTTGGTTTTGGATCAGTGCTTCAGAATATATGATACTGCATAAGTACCACAGGATATACGATACTGTATCAGTATTTTGAATTAAAAGATATTGGAAAAGTTCCTGAGAACATATGATCCTTGATATATGTCATAGAATATATGATACTGTATTAGTACTCAAGATATATGATACCGGATCAATGCTTCAGAATATATGATACTAGATATATGCCTCAGAGAAAATGACTCTTAATCAGTGTCTCAAAATGTATAATACTGGATCAGTGTCTAATTTCATATATAATTGGGTCAGTGCCTCAGAATATATGATACTGGATCACTGTCACTGAATACATGATACTTCATCAGTGGCTCAGTATATATGATATATGGTACTGGATTATCGCTTTCGAACGTATGATACTGGATTAATGCCTTAGAATATATGATAATAGGTTAGTGTCTCAGAATATATGATACTGGATCAGTCTTTCAGAAAATATGATACCGGATAAGTGTGTCAGAATATATGATATTGGATCATTGTCTCATGATATATTATACTGGACGAGTTTCTCAGAATATATGATATAGTCTATAACAGTACTTCATATTAGAAGATACTGGATGAGTGCCTTAGAACATATGATACTGGATCATTGTCTTTGTTGAGTATTTCTGGAGAACTGTATTGGAGGGCATTGATTGAGAGGATGAAGGCATGCAGAGAACCTCAGATATGATACTGAATCAGTGTCTCAGAGTATAGGATACTGCATCATTGCCTCAGAATATATGATACTGCACAGTGTCCCAGAATATATGATACTCTATCAGTGTCTTAGAATATATGATACTGGATCCTCGCCTCAGGAAATATGATACTGGATCACTGTCTAAAAATGTATGTTACTGGATCAGTGCCTTATGATATATGATGCTGGATCATTGTCTCAGAATATATGATACTGGATCAGGGTGTCAGAATATATGAAACTGTATCAAAGTTCTAGAATATATTTTACTGGATCAGTGCTCAGAATATATGATACTGGATCAGTGTGTTAGAATGTATGATACTGGATCAGGGCCTCAGAATATTTGATGCTGGATATGTGGCTCAGAGTATGTGATACTTTGTCAGTGTGTTAGAATATATAATACGGGATCAGTGCCTCAGAATATCTGATACTACATCAGTGCATAGGAGTTTATGATAACGAATCAGCTTCTCAGAAAATATGATATTGGATTAGAGGTTCAGTGTTCATGATACTTTACCAGTTCCTCATATTGTATGATACTGGATCAGTGTCTCAAAATATATGATATTGGATGAGCGTCTTAGAATATATGGTTCTGGATGAGCGTCTCAGATTATTTGATAATGGATCAGTGCCTCAGGATATATGATACTGGATCAGTTTCTTAGTATATATGATACTGAATCGGTGCCTGAGATTATATGATACTGGATTAGTGTGTCAGAATATATGATACTAGACGAGAGTATCAAAATGTATGATAATGAATAAGTGTCACAATATATGATACTGGATCAGTGCCTCAGGATATATTGGAACATCGCCTTGGAATATATTATGCTGTATCAGTGCCTTTGAATATACAACTTTGGATCAGTGCCTGATGATATATGATATTTACTGGTGTATCAGAATATATGATACGGGATATGTGTCTCTGGGTATATGATGCTGAATCAGTGTCTTGAAGTATATAGTACTGGATCACTGTCTCAGAATACATAGTATTGGATTGGTGTCTCAAAATATATGACACTGACTCATTTTTTTTACATTATATGACAATGGATTAGTGTCTCAGAATGTTTGATATTGGATACTAGATCAGTGTCTCAGACTATATGATACTGGTATAGTGCCTCAGAATATAAGATACTGAATCATTGCCTCTGAATATATGATAATGGATCAATGCCTCAGAATATGTAATACTAAATCAGTTTCTCAGAATATATGATACTTTAACAGTGCCTCAGAACATATGATACTGGATCATTGCTTCAGAATATATGACATTGGATCAGTGTCTCAGAATATATGATAAGGGATCAGTGTCTGAAAATAGATGATTCTAGATCAGTGTCCGAAAATATATGGTATTGAATCAGTGCCTAAGAATATATAATACTGGATCAGTGTCTCATAACATATAATACTGGATCATTGTCTCAGAATATAAGGTATTGGATCAGTGTCTCAGAATATATGATGCTGCATCGGTGCCTCGGAATATATGATGCTGATCAGTGCCTCAAAATATATGATATTTGATTAATGTGTCAGAATATATGATACTGAACTAGTGTCTCAGAATATAAGGTACTGGATCAATGTCTCAGAATATATGATACTGGATCAGTGTCTGAGAACAGATGATACTAGGTTAGTGTCTGAAAACATATGGTATTGGATCAGTGCCTAAGAATATGTGATATTGGATCAGTGCCTCAAAATATATGATACTGGTTCATTGTCTGAAAAAATATGATACTGGATGATTATGTCATAATATATGATAATAGCTCAGTGTCTCATTACATATGATACTGGATAATTGGCACAGGATATATGATAATGACTCAGTTCCTCAAAAGATATGACACTGGATTAATGTCGTAGAATAACTGATATTGGATCAGTGTGTCTGAATACGATACTGGATCATTGTCTCAGAATATATGATAGTGAATCAGTTTTTCAGATTATATGATAATGGATCAGTGCCACAGAATATACGATATTGGATCAGCGCGTCAGAATACATGATACCGGATAAGTGCCTCAGGATAGATGATACTGGATCAGTGTTCTAAAATATATGGTACTTTAGAATATATCATCCTAGATATGTGTCTTAGAATATGTAATGCTGGATTAGTACTCAGATTATATGATACTGGTTCAGTGCTTCAAAATACATGATGCTAGATATATGCCTCAGAGAATATGATACTGAATCAGTGTCTTAGAACATATAATGCTGGATCAGTGCCTCAGAATATATGATACTGGATCAGTGTCTCAGAATATATGATACTTTATCAGTGCCTCAGCATATATCATACTGGGTCAGTGTCTCAAAATAAGTGGTATTGGATCATCGTTTTAGAACGTATGATACTGGATCAGTGCGTAAAAATATATGATACAGAATCAGTGCATCAGAATATATGGTACAGGATCAGTGTCTCAGAATATATGATACTGGATGAGTGTCTTAGAATATATGATACTGGATCATTATCTTTGCTGAGTATTCCTGGAAAACTGTATGGGAGGACATTGATTGAGAGGGTGAAAGCATGCAGAGAGCCTCAGATATGATACTCTATCAGTGTCTCAGAATATATGATACTGGATGTGTATGTCAATATATATGATACTGGATCAGTGTCTAAAAAATTTTATTACTGGATTAGTGTCTTAAGATATATGATACTGGATGGTTGTCTCAGAACATATGATACAGGATCAGTGTGTCAGAGTCTCAGAATATATCATACTGGATCGATACTCAGAATATATGATACTGGATCAGTGTGTTAGAGTATATGATACTTTATCAGTGCCTTAAAGTATATGATTCTGGATATGTGGCTTAGAGCATATGATACTGAGTCAGTATGTCAGAATATATATAATACGGGATCAGTGACTCAGAATATATGATACTAGATCAGAGCCTCAGAGTATATGATAATGAATCAGTTTCTCAGAAAATATGATATTGGATTAACGGTTCATTATATATGATACCGGATCAGCTCCTCAGAATATATGATACTGGATCAGTGTCTCAAAATATATGTCATTGGATCACTGCATGAGAATATATGATAATGGATCAGTTCCTCAAAATATATGATACTGGATTAGTGTCTAAGAATATATTATACTGGATTAGTGCCTCAAGGTATAAGATACATGATCAGAGTCTCACGATATATGATACTGGATGAGTGGGTCAGGATATATGATGCTGGATCAGTTTCCAAGAATAAGTGATTCTTGATCAGTACCTCAAAATATATGATTCTGGATAAGTGTTTCAGATTAATTGATACTGGATCAGTGTCTCAAAATATATGGTAATGGATCAATGTCTGAAAATAAAAGATACTGGATCAGTGCCTCAGAATATATGGTTATGGATCAGTGCCTTAGAATATATGATACTGGATGAGTGCCTCAGAATATATGATATTGGATCAGTGTCTAGGAACATAAGATACTGGATCAGTCCTCATGATATATGTTCCTGGATCATTGTCTCAAAATATATGGCACTGGATCAGTTCCTGAGATTATATTATACTGGATCAGTGTCTTCGTATATATGATACTGAATCAGTACACAAAATATATGATACTGGAAAAATATTTTAGAATATATGGTACTAGATCAGTGCCTCAGAATATATGATAGTGGATATTTGTCTCAGACTATATGAGACTGAATCAGTGTCTCAAAATACATAATAATGGATCCGTGTCTCAGAATATATGATACTGCATCAATGCCTCAAGATATATGATACCGCATCAGTGTCTTAGTATATATGGTACTGAATCAATGCCTGAGAATATATGATACTGGATTAGTGTGTCAGATTATGTGATACTGGATGAGATTTTCAAAATATATGATAATGTATCAGTGTTTCACAATATATGATACTGGATCAGTGCCTCCAGATATATTGGAACATCACCTTGGAAGATATCATACTGGATCAGTGCCTTTGAATATATGAAATTGGATCAGTACTTGATAATATATGATATGGACTAGTGTGTCAGATTATATGATAATGGCTGAATGTCTCAAAATATATGATAATGGATCAGTTCGTCATAATAAATGATACTAGATAAATTTCTCAAAATATATGATACTACATCAGTGTTTCAGATTATGATATACTGGATGATTGTCTATGAATGTATGACACTGGATTAGTGTCTCAGAATATAAGATACTGGATCAGTGCCGCAGAATATATGATACTGAATCAGTGTCTCAAAATATATGGTATTGGATCAGTGCCTGAAAATATAAGATACTGGATCAGTGTCTCATAATATATGATGCTGGATGAGTGCCTGAAAATATAAGATACTGGCTCAGTGTTTTAAAATATATGATACAGGATCAGTGCTTTAGAATATATGATATGGGGTATATGTCTCATAGTATATGATACTGAATCAATGTCTTAGAATATATAGTAGGGGATCACTGTCTCAGAAAACATGATACTTGATCATTGTCTCAAAATATGTAATACTGGCTCATTGTTTCACATTATATGACACAGGATTAATGTCTCGGAATATATGATACTGAATCAGTGTTTCTGAATATATGATATTGGATCAGTGTCTCATAATATATGATACTGGATCAGTGTGTCAGAATTAAGATAATGGATCATTGCCTCAGAATATATGATAATGGATCACTGCCTCAGAATATGTAATACTAACACTGTTTCTCAGAATATGTAATACTGGATCTGTGCCTCAGAACATATGATACTGGATCATTGCCTCAGAATATATGATATTGGTTCAGTCTCTCAGAGTATATGATACTGCATTTGTGCCTCAGGATATAAGATGCTGGATCAGTGCCTCTGAATATATGATACTTGATCAATTTTTCAGAATATATCATAATGGATCAGTGTCTCAGAACATAAGATACTGGATCTTTGCCTCAGTATATAAGATATTGGATCAGTGGCTCAATATGTAATGATACTGCATCAGTGCGTCAGGATATATGATGCTGGATCAGTACCTCAGAATATATGATAATTGATCAATGTCTCAGAATATATGATAATGGATCAGTGTCTCACAATATATGATACTGGATCAGTGTCTCAGAATATACGATACTGAATCAGTATATTAGAATATATGATACTAGATCAGTGTCTCATAATAGATGAAACTAGGTTAGTGTCTCAAAATATATGGAATTGGATCAGTGCCTATGAATATATTATATGGGATCATTGCCTCAAAATATATGATACTGGATCCTTGTCTCAAAATAAATAGTATTGGATGATTGTGTCATAATAAATGATAATGGATCAATGTGTCATAATATATGATACTGGATTATTGGCACAGAATATATGATACTGGATCAGTTCCTCAAGATATATGATACTGGATTAATGTCTTAGAATATCTGATATTTGATCATTGTGTCAGACTATTTGATACTTGATCATTGCTTCAGTATATATGATACTGAATCAGTTTTTCAGAATATATGACATTGGATTAGTGCCAGAGAACATATGATATTGGATTATTGGATCAGTGCATCAGAATATATGATACTGGATAAGTGCCTCAGGATATATGATATTGGATCATTGTTTTAAAACATATGGTATTGGAAAAGTAGCTGAGAATATATGATACTGGACATGTGTCATAGAGTATGTAATAATGTATTAGTACTCAGAATATGTGATAGAGGATCAGTTCTTCAGAATATATGATACTAGATATATGCATCAGAGAATGTGATACAGAATCAGTGTCTCAGAATATATGATACTGGATCAGCACCTTATTTTATATGTAAATGGATCAATGCCTCAGAATAAGTGATATTGGATCAGTGTGTTAGAATATATGATACTTCATCAGTGCCTCATAATATATGGTATTGGATCATCATCTTAGAACATATGATACTGGATCAGTGCCTCAGAATATATGATACTGGATCAGTCTGTGAATATATGATACTGGATGATTTTATCATAAGGTGTGATAATGGGTCATTCTCTCATAATATATGATACTGGATAAGTATCTCAGAATATATGATACTCTATCAGTGTCTCAGATTAGATGATACTGGATGAGGGATGAGTGTCTCAGAATATATGATACTGGATCATTGTCTATGTTGAGTATTCCTGAAAAACTGTATGAAAGGGCATTGACTGCGAGGGTGAAAGCATGCAGAGAGCATCAGATATGGTACTGGATCAGTGTCT
Source organism: Panulirus argus (assembly GCA_038088735.1). NCBI lineage: Eukaryota > Metazoa > Arthropoda > Malacostraca > Decapoda > Palinuridae > Panulirus > Panulirus argus. The sequence continues at coordinate 3,582 of JAYMFT010400315.1, read as the reverse complement.
CATAATATATGATACTGGATCAGTGCCTCAGAATATATGATGTTGGATCAGTGTCCCAGAATATATGGTACTAGATCAGTGCCTCATGATAAAAATGATACTGGATATGTGTCTCAGACTATATTTAATTGAATAGTGTCTCAAAATATATAATACTGGATCAATGCTTCAGAATATGTGATACTGCATCAGTGCCTCAGGATATTTGATACTGGATCAGAGTCTTTGTATATATGATACTGAATCAGTGCCTGAGAATATATGATACTGGATTATTGTGTCAGAATGTGTGATACTGGATGAGATTCTCAAAATATATGATAATGGATCAGTGTCTCATAATATATGATACGGGATCAGTGCCTCAGGATATATGGTATTGGAACATCACCTTGGAATATATGATACTGGATCAGTGCTTGATAATATATGATATGGACTATTGTGTCAGAATATATGATACCGGATGGGTGTCTCATAATATATGGTATGGATCAGTGTCCCATAATAAATGATACTAGATGAGTTTCTCAAAATATAAGATACTATATCAGTGCTTCAGATTATAATATATTGAGTGATTGTCTTTGACTATATGATAATGGATCAGTGCTTCAGAATATATCATACTGGATCTGTTTTCCAGAATACATGATACTGTATCTGTGCCTCAGAATATATGATACTAGATCAGTGTTTCAGAAAATATGATCCTGGATCAATACATCGAAATATATGATACTGCATCAGTGTCTCAGAATATATGATGCTGGATTATCGTCTCAGAATATGTGACACATTATCTATGTCTCAAAATATATGAAACTGGATGAGTGTCTCACAACGTATGACACTGGAAGAATGGCTTAGAAAATGTGACTCCAGATCAGTGTCTCAGAATATATAATACTGGATAAGTGTGGACAAGATATTCTTCAACGTGTGAGAGTTTGCCACAGTCCAGTAGGTATGATGCCTCACTACCTTACAGCCATAAGAACAGAAAAAAAAAAAACGAAGTAAGGACACTGCAAGAGTCCTATTGGCCAATGCTAGGGAGGTCTAAGTCCGTCCACCTTACAACCAACCGCCTGAACCCCAAAACTCATCCAAACTTAGTTTAAAGATACTTAAAGACCTAACTTCCACTACTCTACCTGGCAACTTATTGCATTAACCTACTACCCTATTCCCGAACCAATATTTATCCACCCGTCTTAGTAGGCCGTCTGGTGAAAATATCCATTTTTTTGTTTCGAATCAGTTAGAGGAGGTGCCATGGAGTGGATCCTCACCGTTAGTCTCAGGGTGAACAGCGCGACTCCCTTGCTGACGTTATCATGACCACAAAGAGAAACAGGGAACACAAATTCTTCCCTTGCAGCTACTGACACCACCAACGAGAAAACATCTTCAGCCATACAGTAACATCGTCAGTGGACTTAAAGGAGTACGACGTCATCAAGGATTCTCCCATCCCACCCCCATTCCACACAGAGCAGCTCACTAAACTCTCCTTCCACGTAGAATGAATCCAGCAAGTGCAGGGGCCCGGTATACGGAACCCATTCAACTGTATTACCATGTAGAGTGTAGGCAGAAAGCTGCAGGAACAAAGTAGAAGGAACCTGGGAGACGGTTCGACCAGTGTCGCCTCCACTGGCCGGTTCTCCAGAGAGAAGCGCTGGAAGGCGCGCGGCAAGATTAACGGATGTGTAGCCGGGTGATTTTCTTACAGACTCCGTGTTTCAGAAAATAAGGTATTGGCTCAGTGTCTCAGAATATATGATACTGGATCAGTGTCTCAGAATATATGGTACTGCATGGTTGTCTCAGAATATATGATACTTGATGGGTGTCTTAGAATATATGATATGGGATTTTTGCCTCAGAATATATGATACTGGATCAGTGCCTCACATTATATGATACGGAATCAGTTTCTCAGAATATATGATGCTGGATCACTGTCTCAGAATATATGATACTGGATCAGTGAAGCAGAATACATGATACTTGATCGAAACTCAAGAAGCAAAGTTTCAGATGCGATTGGTGTGAACAAGACATTCTTCACCGTGAGAGAATTTGCCACAGTTTAGCAGGTATGATGCTTCATTACCTCACGGTAATAAGAACATAAAAACAAAAGAAGTGAGAACACTGCAGGCCCTGAATCCGTCCTCCTTACAACCAACCGCCTGAATCCATAAACACATCCAACCTTCGTTTAAAGCTTCTTAAAGACCTAACTTCCACTAATGTACCTGGCAACTTATTCCATTAATCTGCTACCCTATTCTCGAACCAATATTTATCCAAGCGTCTTAGTAGGGCGTCTGGTGATAACATTCACATTTTTGGGTCGAATCAGGTAAAGGAGGTGCCAGAGTGTGAAGCGTCGCCGTCATTCACAGGTAGAGTAATTAGCGAAGAATGGTAAAGTAGGTTCAGTTGGGGACAACTCAGGCAGTATAAGTAGCGGGTTAGCACAGCTACAGGTCAATTCTCAGGTAACTGTTAAGACCAAGGCTAGAAGGGTCCAGTGCGGGGAGGGTTAGAATAATGCCATGAACCCAAAACAGATGGAGAACCGTCACTCTCCCGCTGCTGCATAAGCAGACGTTAACAGTCTTAATACAAACACGCATACCGACAGAAAAAAAAAAAAAATGCCAATCCAATCCCAAAATCAACTCCAAAGAAAATAAGCTTAATATACACAAACGCCAGGAGCATCATTACGAAACGCGACGAACTTATATCCTATGAAGTGACTGAAAAACGGAAAATTAATGCAATCTCAGAAACGTGGGTCAACTCTGATAATAAACACTTAATCGCCGAGTTAGCAATACCCGGACACAAACTTTTTACGAAATATCGCTTATACAGGATAGGTGGTGGAGTTTTGATCTACGTTGATAACAATCTAAGCGCTATTGATATAAGCTAAATAAACAAACACACTCTTTATGTTGACATTTCGACAAGCTCAAAAGCAAACAACGGCTCGGCGTTAATTACAGACCTCCTAAGCAAAAGGAAGACGATGATAAGATGCTATACAATGCAATCAAAACTATAGTAAACAGTAAGGATATTATAATAGTAGGAGACTTCAACAGTCCGAACATAAATTGGAACTTGTTTACTAGTGACCGAGAAGGAACGAAACTTACGGAACTGATTGAAGACGATTTTCAAGAACACTTGGTTCAAACACCAACTAGAGGTAAAAACATTCTTGATCTTGTCCTCACCAGCGACATGATCAACTCTTGCGAAGTAGGCGAGAGTCTGTCATACAGCGATCACAGTTTGATTAGGTTGGAGATATATTTAGATTATGAAATAACGACAACAAGCTCTTGATCCCAGATTACAGGTGAGCAGATTTTAAAAACATTAGGGACGAAATCCGCGGTGCCAATTGGACAAAAGTTCTTGACGTTCACACAGTAGAGGAAATATGAAATAATTCTAAAAACACACTACTAGAGATTGAAATAAACATATTCCACAAATTACAAAGAGAACTTGCAACATTTCAAAACCATCATGGATGAATAGGAGAATAGA
>JAYMFT010400304.1:0-18967 GCA_038088735.1 Panulirus argus | reverse complement strand
CAATCCTGACATGGAGAGTGTAGGATGGTTCCGAGCACCACTTTAACGCTCCTCAGTCAGGACGGTAGTACCACCCTAGGCGACTGTTGCCAACAACTTCATACAAATCCATTCTAAATTCAGAAATGCTATTATATGTCAGACTAAATTAGATGATCCAACTAAGGTATACCTTCAGTATGAAGGCCTACCAAAATTCAGACTAGGATGAGCTGTGCAAAACTTTTTCCATACTAAAGACTGTTGTCTTCAGCATAAAATCTTTGCTAAAGGAAAAATCACATCACAATCTATCTTTGGTCCAGTGTAATTTTCTCACTAACACAATGGATGGATATGATTCTAGGATGAGCTTGATTTACCCTGTTTACAATGACAAAAATGTATTGTTTGTTCACAGTGACCCCTTAAATGCCACACACCCTTCTCTAACAAAGGCTTCCCATCCTATTCCACATACAATGAATCTGTTTGCATGTCTGACAACAACTGTACTCTGCTCTAGAGTAAATAAATTCATATTCAACTTCTCTTTCACTTAGTCATTCCTTACCACACAATTAATCAAGAAGAAAAGAATTTCATTGACAAATGTATCTCTACAATACATTATGGTAAAAAATTACAAATACTTTATCAAGAACACATCCTTTATTCATTTTCTTTTCAAACGTATTCACCATTTCCCGTGTTAGTGAGGTAGCGTTAAGAACAGAGGACTGAGCTTTAGAGGGAAAATCCTCACCTGGCCCCATTCTCTGAGCCTTTTTTGGAAAAGTAAAAACAGGAGGGAAGGATTTCCAGCCCCCCCCCCCATTTTAGTCACCTTTTACGACACACAGGGAATATGTGGAAAGTATTCTTTCTTCCCTATCCCCAGGGATAGCCCTTTATTCATACTATATTATATTCATATCATCAAAGCATTTGGAAGATCTAAGAATTTAATAATCAGTAGCTCAAGTTGTGTACCAAATTGCCTCTGTCACTTATAAAGATACTACTGTGCACAATTTGAAATATGTAAACCTTTTTCTTTTGATGTTTCCTTTCTTTAACCCTTTCAGTCCTACACACACACACCTGGTACACACAGGAACATAATCTTATACACACATGAAACACATGGTTTGTTTCTTGTTGTTTCAAAAATCCTAGAGCAGCCTTAAGCCATAAAATGATACCATACATCAACAACAGTATTATTTCACCTTTAAAAAATTTTGCAACTGTCAGTTACCCTACAACTATCATGAGGGAAGGACTTTAATAAGAAATCAAGCCTGGCAGCTATGACTGTGACATCCAAGGATCTGACAGCCATAAATATAACCATATGGTGATATGAGAAGAAATAAGATGCACTTTCATGGAAAACAGTGATATACAAGAATATAATTATGATGAAAATCATGATCATGAAGTTTTATCTGTGCACTATGATGACGGTTACATGGCAAAAACAGGCTTACAAACAACTGTATCGCTGAGGAAGCTTTCAGGGATTAAAGTCGCTGAGGAAAGTCTTTTTTTGTTGACATATTATGTGTTGTAACATCAAGCTGAATTATTTCATAATCATTTTTCTTGTTCTATCTTTGTTGATTTTTTCCCCATTACTTCCATCTGTCTTGACTCTTCATACTTCTGACTTTTATTTCCCCCCCCTACAGCAACCCTCATTTCCCTTTCATCCCCTACAGGACTTGGCACAGGTAGAAAAGGTGTCTCCAAAAAAAAAAAAAAAAAAAAAAAAAAAAAAAAAAAAGTCACTTAAAGCACCACAGCTATATAAACCCAGCATGTAATAGCCAGTTACACCTTGATGCTATACTTTGCTTGGAAATTGAATTTCCTGTAATAATATTCAAAGTCACTATATGGTCTGATATATACAAGAATAACACTTAAATGTCATCATCTGAGTCCCTCAAAATCTCATCTATTTATGCTGCACAGCAGCAGGATGAGGCCCCTTTGAGAGTGCACATCTTACTGGCAATGTTATTAATGGGTGACAGAGGCTTGTTAATTTTTCTATAGGCTACTTAAGGTTGTAAACGATATCATTTATTCATACATGCCTCAAGTGAGAAAGAGGTATAATGGTTTTTACAAATGCAGGTAGGAAAATAAAGAATGTGCGGCAAACATTTCTAGCCCCTTGGTGGACTTTCATACGTAGGATGTAGTTAGACTTTAAAGGTTTAAATATTCAATCTTAGCACAACACAGACATTCAAGGGGTTATTCAGTTTACAGTACAGGATATGTCTGCAATACTGATGCAATAAGTCATACTGACATGCAAGTCTTTAGCAGATGTTTACAGAGGCACTACAAGTTCTTAACGCTTTTGGTGTGCAATTAATTGTTTTGACCTCTCCCAGTGTGCAAAAAATAGCATTTCTTTTCTAATGAAATGATGTGCAAAAGGAAAAATACTCTTAATGAATTGAGACAACCATTCCTAGCATAGGGAAAATTTTTATTACCATGTCAACTAATCCTAAGTATGAAAAAAACTTTTATATGATTAAGTGCACAAAACTATCAAATATATGATTTTTTTCAAATTAATCAAGGGTTAAGCATTCCTGTTTTACATAAAACATGTCTTTTACTCTATTGAGCAACTTTAAATATGGGTGACAGGAGTGTGGCAGTGATATAGATGTGATGAACCTCAAGAGAATGTACGTAATCAACCATCATGTTTATTGGCGTTAAAACAGTTCCAGTGACTCATCCTTTCTTTGGGTTGCCATCTCTGGCCAGCCAACAAACATTACAATGCATGCAAAATTCAACTTACAATGCATGCAAAATTCAACTTGAGTTATGTGTGTAGTTTGATGTCACTCTGCCACAACATCTTCAATTTACACCCAGACTAACAAAAGGGTTAAACACTCTCAGATGTTGATATGGTCAACAGACAAAATGTTTTGAGAATATTTTGCATGTAGCATCTTGATATGATTATGGGAAAAGGTGTATATAATACAAATAATCAGATTTCTAATGGGCAGTATTGGATGAGGTCAAGCATATCAACTGCATATTTGTTTTTGGCACATAAAGCCTTTATTACAAGCATAAATATCTTAAATGTGCTATAGGCTTTCTCATAAATATCTTTAGATCTACCATCAATCTACATCTTTAGATCATCAACTGTTATATGATACACAGTTTTCTCCACACCATGTTGCTTAGTTTTATTTCAACAAAGTATCATACACATATAAAGCCAAAAACCATTTCATCATTCACTCTACCACTACTGTACTTTGTTCTCAATTAACACAGTATGAAATAAAAGGTGAATACCTACCGCACTGAAAGTCAGTCAAGTTGCCAGAGCACAAAATAAAAAGTAATGAAAAGAAAAAGCATGAATAAGCAGGTGTAAGATGTGCTGCTGCTGTTCAACTGACACTTAAATGTAAAACTGACGTGTAAAAATGAGGTGGTATACTAAGAGATTGCAAGCAAGATATTCAAAGAGTTTTATGGGGCTAAGAAATTAAGAGACTGGATTGTATATGAATAAGTAAATTCTAGTTATACAAAACTGTCAAGAAAATATTTGAAAAAGTAAAGAAAGGTGTACTAAGAGAGAATTATATCAGAAGAATTATTAAAACAGTTAACTCCTAGTGGTTAACAGAAAATACTTATATAATGCACATCACTGTTATTCATCTGCATACAGTGTACTGTGTGGATGTACATATATGATAAAAATAAAATAGAGAAAATCAGACGGAAAAGGAAGTAGGTCTATGATAGGGCTTCAAATACTGATAAATCAATATACATATCCAGTGACTGTGGAGCTTATAATCCTGTATGAATCAATCTGACTATAAAGTGGAAAAACAATATGATATACGATCATGAAAAATATTAAACAAACTCACCAACAGTCTATCAGAAAAGTTATACAAAAGGGAATAACATAACATCTTTGTATGTGTCATTTTTGCAGCTCAAACAATCTTTGTACTACTCTAATCTACTTAAACTTGAAGCCTGAATGCCTATGCTAGTCAGCACTGCTCCAAGTTTAATCCAACAGCATACTCTCCCAGCCTGTGCAGTTCATGGTTTATTTGCATACTACTTCAGTATCTCCAGTTTATGCAGCTTATTACACAAAGAACACAGATTTCACATGTATCTCATGAAATTCATGACATCAGAATACTACCCAAATCTGTGAAGTTTGTGGACCATAAACTATTAGATTTTATCCATATGTACACAACTCTTTAAGTTTAAACCCTTTTTCTATAGTTTTTAAAACTCAGCACACTACTTCATCCATCCATTATAAGCAGTCTAATCCGACACAAACATATGTATCCTCTGTATATCTCTTGGAAAGCTACTAGCTCAAGTTACACCGCAAATGAAAAGTCCCCTTTGGTGAGGTTATATCACAAGAAGTTGAGTTGTGTCAAAGGACTTCACACTGCAAAGGAGTCTACAATTACCTTCTACTGTGTAGCACAGCCATGAGCTGCAGGAGCCTTTAGAAAGGTCCTAGGTAACATCAAAACTCTTTCATTGAAAATGGTACTGAGTAACACCTGGAGTGATTATAAATCAAAATAAAATCCGACAATGTGCAAACAACCCAAATCTGTTGAGCTTTTAGATCTAAAACATCAGCAACCCACCTAAATTAGTGCATTCCAATGTATTTTACACTAAAAACATAACCCATTTGGTGCAGTTTGGTTGTTCACATTCTAGCATAGTAACATAATGTATAAATATCTGTAAGTCTACAAAATCAGCATACTACCTTGTGAAACAATGATAAGCCAAAATACAAACAACTTACTATTTTCTCTATGTAAGTCAGAAACCTGAGTGAGGACACACCTTATCTCTCCACAGGGCAAGCAACCATTGACCCAACATTACACTATCTGTGCACTGGCGGGTCAAACATCCCACAAACGTTAAAGTAAGTATGAAGGTCCATATTATATGTGCACACTACCAACTGGCTATAAATGAGCATATATCAGTCCCACCAGAACAGTAATACCAACAACTGCAACTGTTAAGCAACATACTGCAGCTATCATACACTTGACTTATGTTTCATTAAATGCTGGATGCCATGGCCACTGAGATGGAACTAAGTCCTTCATTTTCTCTCATGTGACTACAGAAATAAATGTGGTGTACTCTTACGAGTAGCAAGATTAATATATCATAAGATGGGACCTACAGTGAAACCTATCCTAGAAAAAAGTCAGCACCTGCAACAAAAGGGTTAAATTCTGTATCAGTATTGCATCTTGAGTCTTTTACCCAACATTACTGTCAACTTACATCTGAGCTCAGATCAATATTTCTTCTCTCATACCCTATTTCCTTTTTAATCAAAATGGCTATGATTGGGACATGCTCTGCCTGTGCCATGTCACTAACAATGAAGGAAATATCTTTGCTCTTTGCAATGAATGACCTGCAAAAACAAAGGTCTTTTCAGCATTTACTGAAAATTCCCATAGACAGTTGTCTAAATCATCTATCTTTTCCTTCCTTACTGCTATAATAACTAAAATATTATTCATAAATTATGTGTTATAGAATGACCAATTACATGAGGAAAGTGTCTCACTGAAATGAAATATCTTCTATTTGTTAATAGTTAACATTAATGATATCCTTCTTTCAGCTCTATTTGTGGAACAAGACCCAGCATTTACTGAAAAATTGTATTATCTGTCTAATAATAATAAATAATAATAAAAATTCATTTCTTTTTCATATATGTATACCCTTCCCTCCTTAACAAAGCAGCATTAGGAACACATTACAGATTCTCTGATGAGAAACCACATGTACATGAAGTGTGTAATATTGAGATGAATTCACTCAAAAAATGGAAAAATATAGTCACTAAGAAAACTGAAATATCTTCAGTTTGCTAGTAGTTAATAAAAGTGATAAACTTTTTTTTATATCATTTTTCTTATATTTACTTAACTAAACAGCAATAGTCTAATTTACTAATTGAAATATGTTAAAAAATTATCTCTCCCCCCACTTAAATCATATGCATATGCGGTTCATAACAACTAACCGGTGCATAACAACTGACTTTTGCTGATAACAGTATATCAATCTGGCAAAACACAGCAAACATCATCATGGGTGGGAAGCCCTTTAATCTGTGATTCTCTTTTCACTTTCAGCTACCTTACCTCACATTTGTCCTAACACACAAAATTAGGTCTTTCATTACAGAAACCCATATTTCACTGGTTATCAATTATTTATCCACCTTTGAAACTACAAAGATTAATAGTACAATATAACTGCTCAAAAATTCCTGATAAAGTAATTCGGTCACACATCAAGTCAATCATCTGTTACATAGGCAAACACCAATAAAGATCATTTGGTAACTGCCTAATTGAATCTTACATTCAAAACAACAGCAGAACAGACAAAACAACAGACATAAACAAATGTTATCACATAACATGTATTACTTCTCCAATAAAAAATAACTCTGAAACTCAAATACTATGACTCTTCCTACATCTGTGTTTATCGATAATAAAAATTACACTTCTCTCTGTGGGACTCATCTCAAACAGTGTTCCCTTTCAAACTTATGTGGCATACAATAAACATCATTTGGCACACATATAATAACAATCAACTACTGCTTCTGATAACACCTGAACTGAACGACATTCACTAACTTGCACATCATGCTCGTTAATTCTAATGCACCAGGTAATGACAAAGGCAATGCTGACTGGTCTTCCATACTGTTTGTACAGACATGACAATTTGTAGCCACAGCTTTTGATGGATGTGAGGAAAAACTAACAAGCTTCTTAGGAAACAATTATCTTAAGACTAAAAGATATTAAAATGATATCAGGATATACTGAACTTTCAAATTTTGTAAATGAACACTAAAAACAAGTGTATACTTTAAAACTTAACCTGTTTTATAGTGCATCATTAACCATTAACAAGAGTTCCTGAAGTATGTCTCAAATGATTATTAATCTATTTTCAATGCCATGCTATTTACTGCATTCAAAGTATGGTGAAGTTAAGAGAATCTTTATACAAACACACGAGTTATGATGCTTCTCATTCTGAATTACCAAGCAATTTAATTCCTATGCTGCATAATCTGTCACACAGTCCAAAAGATGACGGTAAAATGTCAACATGGGTTATATAAATTACTGTAACTGATAAGAAACTTACCATAATGTGTGAGAGATAAGAAAAAAAATCACAGAATTATAAAAATCATAAAAAGGACAAAACCTCTATTACCTTATTGGTAAATTCAAAAGGAACTATGAAAAATCAGTGGTGGTGTCTGGATGTCATCTAAAATGACCTCACAGCATACAAAATGTATGTGTGTATATATGTGTATGTTAGTGGATGGATCATTCATTGTCTGTTTCCTGGTACTACCTCACTAATGCAGGAAACAGCTATCAAGTATAATAGATAATAAATAAGATGATGTCATATTAACATATATCACGGAACGTCACACCAACATAACACTGAAAAAAAGTATACAAATCTACTTTAAAATGAATGAAGGAATTACGATGAAACTTTAAATTACAATTTCATTATTCAATGCCTATGTGTCTGTCTCAAATCCTTATTCTTCATGGTGATAACAAGCTAGGTGAACAGATGTCAATAATAAACAGAATCTTGGAAAATATGCACCATACATCAGTCATCAATCTCCTTCTATGAATCCTTTAATCTTCCTTTCCTTTAAACAACTCACATTTTCAGTTGTGGATGCTATATGAAAAATTTGCATAACCTGTCGGTGGAGAATTGACAAGGCTCACTTATCTTTAACTGATGATGACACTGATTGGCCTTTTTTGTTACTATGAAGGCCAGAAATGGGGTACACCTTCATGCATGAGTTCACCGAGTTCAGTCAGTTTTCCCCAAGCATTTTTCTATATGTAACAGTGCCTTCATTCATGTCCTTTCAGCAAGTTTTCATATCAATTTTTTTGTCATGTCACTGACGAGCTAACACCAAAACAGTCACACACTATGCATTAAGTTCCCTTTTCTAAATTCTGAAGCAATTCTACTTTCTGCACATTCTTAAACACGTATGTGCTTTCTTTTCAAATCAATAACATTACTACGCTCATCATAAGATTCTGGAGGTGTGCTGGATGCCATTAAAAGGACAAAATACATAGAAATAAATGGAAGAGCAATTAGATTAGATTCAACACAGAGCATCAAACACTTGAGGTGACATGTACATGCCTGGACTGTAACAGTGCCTGAACAGCACTGCACTGACTCCTGCAAACATAAATGCCATTTCAACAAGTACAGAGACCAATAGGTCCTAACAAGGTTGTCTGTGATAGTGAAAGAAACAGAAACTTATGGATTATTGTCAAATTAGTAGAAAAACAAACATATTTTTCAAAGAGAAAGACCTGTAAACTTATCTTGTAGTTAAGGAGTGCAAATAATGCCAGTCGTGGATTTGATGCAAAATATAAATCAAGTCTATGCTTAAACATATTTATAGTACTGCTTTCAATACTCTAATTGGTAAATCATTCCATATGTTTATAATCCTGTTGAAGAAAAGGTACCTCACCTCATTATGAGTGAAATCAGACGAATCTATCTTTAAGTAGTTTGTTAGATTGAGATCATCAGAGCCTTTAATGATTTTGAATTCCTGTATTAGATCATCTCTCAATCTTCTCTTTTCTATGCTAACTAGATTCAATATTTTAGTTTGCTTTTACAGGGTTTGTTTCTCTAGACAAGGAATCATAGTGGTAGGTTGCCTCTGCACTCCGTTTATGTCTTTCCTCAAGTAGGCTGACTAAAATTGAACACAACACTCAAAATGGGGACACACCAATGAGTTATAAAGAGGGGATAATTTCTTGAGACTTAAATTTGAAAGCCCTTCCAATTTACCCAAGAATTTTGTTTGTCCTTTTTACTGATTCAGTGCACTGCTTGTTTGGCTTTACGTCACCATATATTATTACACCTGAGTCCTCTTCCTCATTAACCTTTTGTAGCACAACAGAATTCATACTGTAGTTAGCCTTTTAATTTTTACCATCAATAGGTAAAACTATGCACTTAATACTAAAATTCATTGCCACCTGTTAGCCCTATCCAAATGTTTCTCTATGTCAGTCTGAACCTGCAAGCATTCAGTTTCTGTTGTATATTTAATTCCCAACTTAGTATCATCCACAAATCCTGAGAGCTTTCATTGAAGCCCATTATCAATATTGTTAATGCATATCAGAAAGAGAATTGGTCCCAAAACTGATTCCTGTGGCACACTTCTCATATCTAACTATTCAGAGGCTTGACCATTAATTACTCCTCTTTGTTTATGACAGTTAGCCAATTTTCTAATCATCAGAGTAAAACCCCACTATATCTTATGCAAAAACATGGGAGATGCTGAAGTATGAAACACTGGGCTAAAGATGCTAAGATTATATACAGAATAATGAAAAGGTAGATAAAAAAGGCAACTATAATTAGTGTTGTAATATAAATTACCTCAAAATAACTGTTACACTTGTAGTCTCATTTCCTTTAAGAACATCAGAATAATTCTAATAAAACTATCATTCATTAACCTAGAACTGATGCATGCCAAAGTACCATCCCATTTGCTATTAAAATTTTTATCCTGTTTCTGGTTACCCCATTCCACAACACATAATATTTCATGACCAAATATTGAATAACTCACCTTATATCCATCTATATCTGGGGTAACTAGATACTGACTGATGTTCATGCAAACTTTTTTCTAGAAAAATAAAGTCCCATTGAGACTTGAAGATGACATTAAATAAACACTATGAAAGTACTGGTTAAATTCTAATAAAATGCACTGATGGTCACAAGAATGCAAAAAAAAAGGTAAGAGAATGCACGACATTTGGATTCGAGTTAGAGAAATGCTCTAAAGGAATTGGTAGAACATCAATTTGAATAGAGAGACTAATTTCAAATCTGTTGCACAACTGTAGTTAAGACAGGACATTCAAAATGGGAAAACAAAAATCAAAACTTGAATAGAACAACTGCCTATCAGTTCAAGATGTTCCTCCAAGACTTAATCAATAAAGCAACACAGCAACAGACTGCCAAGCCAACCTCTTCTTAACTGTAGACAATAAAGTCATTTGCTCATAGTCAAAGTAAACATTAAAACTAAAAGCATGGTAGGCAGTACATGAATTAGCTGTTTTACTCCAGCTGAACCAAAGATCAAATCGGAATATCACTTAGTCAAAATCTATTATCTCTTGTGGGCAAAAGTTGAAGGCTGATGCCAAACATCAGCAACAATGTAATATTAGAAGATGGTAAGCCACTTGACTTACTCTGTACCACATAAAGTCCCTCCAAGATGATCCTTTCACAAGAGCATAACTAAACATGCAAAACTGACCAAATGAGAGAGGTTACCACTAAACAGCTGACATAAAGTCTAACTAGAGACTGGTATATCTGAATAATGTGAATATCCAAATGCATACATATCTGATAGCATATGAAAATTGAATTAGTGTAATTTAGTACAAAACTAATAAATTCATAAGCATGTGAGATGCAAGCAGGGAAAAGAATGAAATAGATCTGTGTGATATGTAAGGTTATTTGTCAATGAACTGAACCAAGACATATGAAATGGTCAAGGTAAACCAAGCAGCCGTCAGTGAACCTCCACTCAGTAGAATTACTGTACTACAGTACAGTGAAATCTTTAATTTTCAAGAAATACATTACTGCTTTTGTTTACTATAAAGGAAGAGGATTCCATAACAGTGAGAAAATGACATAACATTACCTCATTCATGATGAAGATGAAAAGTTTCTAAAAAAGATTTTTTTATGTATCTCATTTCTTTTCTTAAGTGTTTGCACTGAAATGAAATTCTAATTTGTCCATAATATTTTTATACACAATGTATCAACACAAGAATACAGTAGTACAATGCTTATATGTAAAGAAAATATACTGAACTGGCAAGAGCAGTTGCTGGTGATTGCAAGCTTGGGTTGCTTTGGGCTAATATTGGATTAATCAAATCAATTCTCATAAATCTAGTAACAGTTCAATAAGACTTTGGGTGTCTACTAAAAACAATTTTCAATAAAAACAGTGCCTTATATAGCAAGGTTTTACTGTATACATGTTATCTGACTGCCTGTTTCAGCTTACACCAAGAGGGAAAAGTCACCTTCCACAAGGATCCATCATTGTTAGTTGATAAAACACAGTACATTGTCTTCAAAGGAGTCTATCCTGTCCCCGTTTCTGAGTGTACTGCAGCCTTGAAGATACACAAGCCCCTGGATAAGAAATCCTGGGGCTGAGTGATAGTTAAGTGTTCCTTTTTTACATACTTGTTCTCTGTTTTCTGAGTAGTTAAGCTGTACCAGGAACAAATGAAGAATGGCCTCAGTTCCTCACACCCACTCTCTAGCTATCTTGTATAATACATCAAATCCAGAGCTCCCCTTTCCACAGCCAATCCCCATAAATCTTTCCATGGTTTCCCCTAACTGCTTTGCATGCCCTTGTTCAGCCCAATAACAGCACATTACCTTATGTATACCACACTGCCTCAATTTCCTCTATCCCATATGCATGCCTAATACCCCTTGTAAGTTTAGGCCCCGATAACACAAAAACTCATTCCATCCTTCTATCTCTTTCTCAGTAAGTGCTCAATGTCTTCATTATGGTAGATGCACCTACAGCATTAAAGGTTTTGGGATATGTTGAAATGGTGTTTGCAGTGTTGTAATAATGGGTGATGTTCAGTGTGTAGATGGGAAAATGTGACTCACGTTTGTCTAGGGAGTGTGGTTTCTGATAAGTGTATGTCTGTTGGATCAGTTGTTTAGTGCTTGTCAGGTCATTTAAGTTTCTGTGTTTTGTCTGTGTTATATATGTTATATCTGGAGTGGGGGGATCCGTAAGTGTGGGGTAAGGGTAAGCTTTTTATTTTCACATGTTGACTGGTGGTTAATTATACAGTGGTCTGGGTGGGAGGGGGTTTAGTGCTGTTGTATGCACTTGAGTGCCAAGCACATTGAGGTTGGACTGTATTAGGAGTACCTTTGTTTCAATGTGCACCTGTTGAGTGTTTTGGGATGCCAGACACCCAGTGATAGTTCTGAGAGCACTATTCTGTGTGGACTGCTACTTTACTACAGTTGCTTTTGAGATGGTATAAGAACCCAGCAGGTAGGCAGGCACAGTTTAAAGTGGAGCGGATAAATTGTTTATGTAGGATGCTGAGGGATTCTTGTCCAAATCTAGTGCTTCCCTTTCCTTCTTTGGTAAAGCAGAACTGAGCCACTCAGGGGAATCCCTGCTGTGCTTGTTCTGACTTTGGAAAGTGATAATACATGAAGGGAAGATTTCTATCTCCCACACCCACCACTCTTTAGTCATCTTCTATGGGCAGTATCATTTCTATGCTATCTCCAGGGATACAGTCCTCCCCTCCTACATTATCATTTTCAAAAAGAAGGGAACAGTACAGATAAGAATGAAAAAGCCTCAGATAACAACAACAGCAAACTCTAAACTTCAATGGTGTAGTGGTTAGGGTCAAACACGTAGGTTTGAATCCTGATTGCAGCACTCAGTCCACAGTCAACCTAGCCATTCACCCCTCCCCTTGGGGTTGGTTGATAAATAGAGTATCTGGCTTAGGCTAGGGTATATACACATACACACATCGTTAATGAAATGGCCTTGATTAGAGCATTCAGTTGCCCTTGCTGTCCCAGCTCTCTAAAACAGAAAAAAAAATCATTATGGTTACATGGCATTTACTTTTTCAATCTGCACCACCAAAAAAGACAATAAAGAACTCACATACATCAATGACAACAGTTTAACCCCCTCAGAACCAGAGCTTTCCCAAAATGCTCTATGAAAGACATCCTTTCAACAAATTTCCAAGATAATATAGCTCAAGGCAGGCAGGAGCTAACAATTGCAAACCCTTACAAGCTGCTATCTAAAGCAAACAAACAAAAGATAGCTTACTATCAAAGGAACTACACACTGGCTAAAAAATACTCTATGATGAACATTAATAACTGTTACAGGTACTGTATGTTGTAAAACCTTGAGTTCATGCAAGCTGTTATAGCTGATGATTAATTTTTACCTCTTGGATATGTCCACTCTGCTCGGTCAACATATTGGTCTTCTGGAGTTAATCTTGTTTTATTAGCTACATTCTTCTTGCATTCTAAGCTGAACTGGTGTGGATGATGAAAATCTTGCTTCAGCTGCTACAACTTCCATCACTCTATGGTTAGCACGTAAGGGAGGAAAAGATTCTGCCTACCAATCACAATCTGACAGCTTCTTAATTCAACACACTAAGTGATTTTCAAAGCATAGATGCCTCTGATATTAATAAGTAACAAATCTTGCATCAACACAATGATCTCATGACAAAGCCAGACAAATAAGGATTACATAACAGCAGCAGAGAACAAATTCACTTGCAACTGCAATACAAAAATTAACCAGGCTATTTACAGATAGGACAAGAAGGGCTTATTGGTAATGACATCACTAATCATGTTGGTATCACTGGTCAGTCTTAGAGGGACATCTTGAGCTGTTTAACAGTTCTTCCTTAATAAATTTGCTTCCTCTGCTTAGAGCTCCCACTACAAACTAAACTGGTCTGGGGCAAGGACATTGTTCTTCTCAATCCCATACCTTGATATCAAAACTAATTGCTTAGGTGGCAGTCAGCATTTCAGAAGAATAAACTAAAAAACTATAACTGATTTCACACAATGATAACATTAGTGATACACTTGATAGGATAACTCTAAATGCACTGTTGGGTATAACTATATAGAACATAAACCAGTAACATTTTCATCTGGTTTGAACATAATGCACTAATACCACAAAGATGGCAAATGAATGCAAATGATACCCTGCATTAGACTTTCTTCTTAACAATATCTGTAATACAGCGAACCTGAGATTTATTCATAATGTTAAATCCCACCCATAACAAAAGTTAAAGCATGATTGGTTATGAGGACCAGCCTACAAACCAACCAGATTGTGTATTACAGTGGGATACCAGAATTAATACATTATGATACATTAATGCAAGTTAATTATTGGGACGGAACTGCTCAAGGTACCTTAGTTATCTGGCCAACTCTATTAGTATCATACAATTACATGGAATGCTTTAACTAAATTTCAGGATCAAGCCATGTATCCTGTAAACTGAAATAATGCAACATAAAATCTTCCTGCATGCTCTTGATATAATGAGTACTATTGTCTGTCTACAAAAGGGAAATACTCACAGATGGGAATAAAGTTTTCTTAAAAGTCCAATTTTCTTTCATGTAAAGCTTTCATAGTGAAGGGAAAACACTAAAAAGCATGAGGTGGATGTTACTACTTTCAAACTATTTTTCTTCAATCAAAATCATGTAAAAATGGTATCGAAGAAGGAGCACATTTCAAAAGCTTCATTAATACTTGCCATTAAAAATGAGGCACCATTCTGTTGCATTTTACATGCTATACACTTATTTCATTCCAAACTCCGGTAAAACATTTCCTTTCATACAGAATCTGCTTAAGGAATAAGAAGCATTCCTGAAACTTCACCTGGACTCTTCCTTTTACAAAATTAATACAAATAACTGCTAATGAATTCCATACACCTCTGGTTTCCAATTTGAAGCAATTATTTTCTCAATCCACTGAGCTTATATTAACAAATGGAGCATGAAACTTATTTAGGCCAGAGAATATCCCCTAACAAATTTATATATATATATATATATATATATATATATATATATATATATATATATATATATATATATATATTATCACTATCATCATTGTCATAATAATCATCATAAATATCACAAAGTCCCAGGGTTCCTTCAATGGGGATAAGGCAACTTCAAACCACACTCCATATAAGAACAAGAAAATGATGGAATCCTTTGGAGCAAGAACTTTACCTCTTCAATGAGACTGTACTCCTTTCCATCCTATTATGATGATCCAGCCTCATGGAAGGATAATTCTTACTCACTGTGCAACCACTTGCATGCAAAGTTCCTTAGTATCCTCAATAAACAATTCATCTGCTCCACCCTAAGCCATGCCTCACTGGCTCATCATACACCTTGTCAAGAGCAAATATAAAACTGCAAACCATAAAAATCAGAACACTCATAATAATGACTGGTTTCCTAGCAACCATAAATACTCAACTGCTACACAACAAAACAAAGATCCTCTCTATACAATCCTACCTCAGTATACTTGGTACTAAATTCTTTGCAATAGCACTGGACCCTTCCCATCAAATGCTAATCTCCCTAACTAACCACATTCCTCTAAGTAGGAATAAAAAGCTTACCCCTGCTTCACACTTCAAACAATCTTTACTCCCCCCCCCCTTGACACCCACCAAAAAGAGAGAGAGAGAGAGAGAGAGAGAGAGAGAGAGAGATCCATCAAGTACTAAACAACCACCCAGCGGACTCAATCTTGAATACTGCTCCACTAGACATTTACCCATCAGAAACCACACTTCCTAGACATATATGAGTCACGCTTTCTTGTCTGCAGTCTCTACTACATTACAAACATCATATGAACATATCTGAAAACCCCTTAAGCCTGAGATGCAAATTCCATATGGAAGACACTGAACACTTACTCTCAACTTGTCCTGCACTCACCTCACACAGATACGTACACAACATCACTACACTACTTGACCTATGTTCCCACCTGGTGGATGTGGCTGGCTTCTTGAGCACTACAAGAGCTTTATAGAAGGGGTTATTTGTGCAGGAAGGTAAAAGTAAGTGTTACCAGACTCTGCCTGCACTGGTTACACTGTAAGTGAAAAATCGCCTCTGGTAAGGTTACAAGTATATCATTATCAATGGACAAACAGTAGTACTGTCTCATCAAAGAACTTCTAGCACCAAAGGAGTTCATCATTTCCTTGCTCCAGACTGGAGAACAGCCTTGAAGCTGGAGGAGTTCAATAAAAAGGGGACAAAAAGTAGCCCAATTATACATAGGTGATACTAGACTCTACTTAATAAGGTTACTTTGCAAGCAAAAGTCACCTTTGTTGAGGCTGTATTCATCATCAGTTTAGAAGTGGGAGTAGAGTCTCATGAAAGGATCTCTCACTCCAAAGTAGTCCATCAATTCCCTTTTAGTGGAAGTAGCACAGCCTTGGAGATGCAGCAACTCCTAGAAAAGGTCCCAGAAAAATTCAAAGACCCTTTCAAAATGGGGGTCCAGGGGTGACAGAGTATAAGGAAGTAAATTCTTGATTGATGTGGGTAAAACTGAAAGTGGATGGTGTGAGATGTGTGATTATTGGTGCTTACGCACCTGGTTATGAGATTTTGAGAGGCAAGTGTTTTGAGAGCAGCTGAGTGAGTGTGTCAGCAGTTTTGATGCATGTGACAGGGTATTAGTGATTTGAATGCGAAAGTGAGTAATATGGCAGTTGAGGGTATAATTGGTGTACATGGGGTATTCAGTATTGTGAATGGAAATGGTGAAGAGCTAGTGGATTTGTGTGCTGAAAAAAGACTGGTGATTGGGAATACCAAGTTTAAAAAGAGATATACACGAGTATACGTGTGTGAGTAGAAGAAATGGTCAACAGGCATTATTACATTATGTATTAACTGATAGGCTTGTAAAAGAGACACTTTTGGATTTAAAAATGCTGAGAAGGGCAGTTGGCACAATGTCTGATTACTATCTTGTGGAAGCAAAAGTTTGTAGAGGTTTTTAAAGAAGAAAAGAGAATGTCAGAAAGAATTAGTGAGCCTGGAAAGAAGACTTGTGTGAAGAAATACCAGGAGAGACTGAGTGTAGAATGGCAAAAGGTGAAAGCAAATGAAGTGAGGAGAGTGGATGAGGAATGGGAGGTAAATAGGGAAGCAGAGATGGCATGTGCAAGAGATGCATGTGGTATGAGAAAGGTGGGAGGCGGGTAAATTAGGAAGGGTAGAGAATGATGGGATGAAATAAAGTTGTCAGTGAGAGAGAAAAGAGAGACGTTTAGATGATACTTACAATGAAGGAGTGCAAATGATTAGGAGTTATATAAGGGAAAGTGGCAGGAGGTCAAGAGGAAGTTGCAAGAGTTGTAAAAGAGGGCAAATGAAAGTTGGGGTGAGAGAGTATCATTAAACTTTAGGGAGAATAAAAAGATGATTTGGAAGGAGGTAAATAACGTGTGTAATATAAGAAAAAAATGAGAACATCAGTGAAGCAGGCAAGGGGGTAGCTGATAACAGATAGTGATGTAGTGAGGAGGAGATGGAGTGAGTATTTAGAAGGATTGTTGAATGTGTTTGATGAGAGAGTGGTAGATGTAGGGTGTTTTGGTCAGGGTGGTGTGCAAAGTGAGAGAGTCAGGGAGAGTGGTTTGGTGATGAGAGAAAAGGTGGAGAAAGCCTTGCAAAGGCGAAATTGAAAAAGGCGGCAAGATTGGATGTTAGTGCAATTGAATTTAATAAGAAAGGGGGTGACTGCTTAGTTCATTGGTTGGTAAGGATATTCAAATTATGTATGGATTATGGTGAACTGACTAAGGATTGGCGGAATGCATGTTTATTTCCATTGTACAAAGGTAAAGGGGATAAAGGTGAGTTTTCAAACTACAAAGGTGTAAGTTTGCTGGAAAATTGTATGGGAGGGTATTGACTGAGGGTGAAGGCAAGCACAGAACATCAGACTGGGGAGAAGCAGTGCAGTTTTAGAAGAGATAGAGGATGTGTGGATCAGGTATTTACTTTGAAGAATGTATGTGAGGAATACTTAGAAAAAGAGATGGATATGTATGCAGCATTTATGGATGTGGGGAAGGCCTATGATAGGGTTGATGCTGATGCCTTGTGGAAGGTCTTAAGAATATATGATGTGGGAGGTAAGCTGCTAGAAACAGTGAAAAGTTTTCATCAAGGGTGTATGGCATGAGTATGAGAAGGAAAAGAGGAGAGTGAATGGTTCCCAGTGAAGGGTGGTCTGCAGCAAGGGCGCATGATGTTTCCAAGGTTGTTTAATTTGTTTATGGATGGGGTGGTTTAGGAGGTAAATGCAAGAGTTTTGGAGAGAGGGGTGAGTATGCAGTCTGTTGAGGATGAGAGAGTCTAGGATGATACAGCACTGGTAGCTGATTCAAGTGAGAAACTGCAGAAGTTGATGACTGAGTTTGGAAAAGTCTGTGAAGGCAGAAAGTTGAGAGTAAATGTGTATAAGAGCAAGATTATTATGTTCAGCATGGCTAAGGGACAAGTTAGTTGGGATGTCAGATTGAATGAAGGAAAATTGGAGGAAGTGAAGTGTTTTAGATATCTGGGAGTGGACTTGGCAGCGAATGGAACAATGGAAGCGAACAAGAATCATGGGGTGGGGGAGGAGGTGAAGGTTCTGGAAGTGATGAAGAATGTGTGGAAAGAGACAACATTATCTTGGAGAGCAAAAATGGTTACATCTGAAGGAAAATTAGTTCCAACAATATTATATAACTGCGAGACATGAGCTATGGATAGGATTGTATGAAGGAGGGTGGATGTGTTGGAAATGAAATGTTTGAGGACAACATGTTGTGTGAGATGGTTTGATCGAGTAAGTAATGTAAGGGTAAGAGAGATGTATGATAATAAAAGGAGTGTCTTCTTCCAATAGTATACAGCTCTTACATGACCTAAGGAAACAAGCCAAAAAATACCAAGAAATACTCTCTCTTGCCATTCTATGGCCTGTTTCCTGAGCATGCAATATTTTAAGAATTCATACAACAGTAACCAATATCTCTCTCTATATTCT